>JABASD010001349.1:0-42144 GCA_019776165.1 Pogonognathellus flavescens | reverse complement strand
TACCTCAGGTTTCAAAATATACCAATTACTTCAATTTTCATGCATTTTTAAATGACTTATGGCTGAGCTAATTGAGTAGGAAATCCCAGCTATAGCGAAATGCAAAACTCATCCTTAACATCTAAATTTTTTGTAAGTTAGACACATACGAATACTTAATGCCTGTATTGTCAAAGCAAATTATTCTTGCATTTTATATGAATATTCGCCTGTAAGGGCAATAATTGACTGGGAAATGCTATTAAGCTCCCCATAAATTATATTCCCGATAGTCTATTGAGGAAATAGATGTGTATACTTTCTCAGAGTAGAATTCAAGGCAAACAAAGTAAAGAGAAGGGAGAGCGCTCAGTTCGAGTACAAACACGAATGAAATGCGGACAAACTGATAAAATCTAGTGAAAAAGTTAACTACTGCTCTGCATACGGCACATTCATGTAAGAAACATCACACTGTGGTGCTCCGAGAGAATATGTGCCCATGTCTAAAGTACAAATTCTAACTACACAGTTTGATAGCATTGCAAAAATTATTGTAAGTATACATGGAATGCATACATGTGGTCTGGTTGGTTGAGCATTTGGAATATTGCAAATAAGACTGTAAGAGAACAGACAGATTGCTTTGTTTTTATGCTGCTTCACTGTTGTTTTCATTGTGTGCATGGCACCATATGAGACTTGCTATTATAGCCCCCTTGCCAACTATCTTCGATTGGCATTTTGTTTACCTTTCAAGACAAATCGTCCTTGTCGTTCTCCAGAATTAAGGGAAGGCTTCAGCTTCATGTTCTGCCCAATGCACAGAACAATTTACGCGTGAGAGAAGAGCACTTAAAACTCATTTCTATGCATTACTACTTTCCGCTAAAGCCTTTTCTTCAATCAACTCGTCGCATCCCTCCATGCAACCATTCTATACTGCACACAAGCAATTCAGCGCTAAACAAACTCCAAACCACACAAACCAAGTCAGATTCTAACAATTGAATAGTGCCCACTAATTCTATAGAGGTAAATATATCAGGCAAGTCTCTCCGGTTGTATCTTCTAACTGAATGCAAGGAGATTCCATGTGCATCATCTCTTCTTCTGAATACACGTCTCTCCCCATCCATCCTTTCCCTAAATACACACATCTACATTCAAGTATATTACAGGCACGTAGGTATCTCTATATAAATACGACGAACTCTTTCGAAGTTAATACATTGCTGTATTTCCCAACTCAAATCTTACAAGCACAAGTATCAAGTCAAGTTTTTGATATATTTTTGCGTACATCTGTATAACACATACTGTATATAGTATAGCATGCATCATATAGGGAAATGTGTAAGAATTTTGCGGTATGTTACATGTCGTCTGCATAGACAGATACCATTGAACACAACAACATCGTGATACTGTGGGTATCTTTGCTGTGCTAAAGTAACTGCTACTATATACAGCACTTTAAGAGTGCATAGTTGTAGATATATACTAGAATTTGATATTATGTGTAGTGTATCTCTCTCAAATACTTGCTATGCTATGTATGTAATGCAATGCATACATGCATGGTCGTTTGTGTATAATATTCGACTCCAGCAACGTAGACGAGAAGTTCTGTGTTGTGGAGTTTAACTAGGAGTATTTAAACGTCTATAGTTTGGAATGGCATAAAGACAGGCACGACCTGAGCTCTCTCCTTTCTTAACGATATCATATCACACTGCCATATATTTCAGCTTACGTCTACTGAGAGAAGTGAACAAAATTTATCCTTAAGAGAGTTCAGCTCAGTCTCACAGTCCAAAAGAAAATCTGACACGACGATTCTGTTGCTGGTAGTAGTTGGAGTGTGCACAGAGCTCTGTCGTGGCTTGCAGAGATAGATATGGATGTATGTACGTCGTTTGTGTGGATATTTCCTACTTATAGCCTTTTGCTCAGCCTAAGTCATTTACTTACTGTGCAGAGTCGAAAGAAGAGACAGCAAAGCCCATTAAACTCCTACACAGAGTGAACTGACGACGACATCATGTTCCAAGTTTCAACTATAAACGTCCTCGTCGTCTATCTGTTCATCGGAGCTACTCTACGACTAGAGACAAGAGAAGAGTCAAGAACAGAATTCGTCCACTTCTTCCAACAAAGAATCTGGTACGCAGTTTCTTAATGTTGGAAAAGCTTCATTCTCATATAAAAAGATACAGATAATCTATGCCCTAAAACTGGAGCTATAATGATACATATAATTGTATAGTAGGTATACACAGAAAATTACAGTACAGCCACAAAACATTGTACGCGTATAAGCTAGAACTTCAACATAGAATTTTCATTCTCATACATTATACACAAATACATTTTATGCTCATGTAAAACAAAAGAAACACACTGAACACAGTATAACTTAACTAGGTAGTATTCCAACATTTAAAGTGTACAAATAAACCATTAATAAATGGATGTAAACAAGTATCGCAAAAGGTATCTAGAAATTGGTAATGGGGGGGGGGGGGTCACGCATCTAGAAGATTTTCAAACCACCTTTAGACATATGATCTTGGTTTTAGTCAAATTTGGAATTGAGCCCTTCGGAATTTTCTTTCTAATGGACCATTGGAATACATTTACCAAGTTTGAAAATAAGTACTGAAACAGCTTTTTTTATTGAGTTGTCGTAGATAGAGAAGGATAGACAGAGGGACAGAAACCATTCACATAAAAATAGCTTACGTCTGACAATATACTAAATAATGGATACATCGACAATAATTTAAATTCAAGCTCCTTTGTGCTTGAAGTAACTTCAAGGTACAGATTGACGATCAAAGTGGGAGAAGAGAGTGGGAGGTTCGTGGTAATTAATTTTATTGTTCTGCCTATCAGAATTTTCAGAGTCACCGTCAATACATTCTTGGTACGAACAAGGTGTATTCTTTAATGTGGTAGTGTGTCGTGCTTAATATTTAAGGAAATCAACTAACTGACAAAGGAAAGTAAACGGAACTGCTCATTAGAGTGCACAGGAATAGAAATATTGGTAAAGGGTAAAGAGAAATAGTAACACACCAGTCTAATCTAGTCAACCAAAGGCAAGTCACATCAACTCGACCGAGTCAGTCAGCAAAGTACCATGCGGAAAATACCATCCATCACCGCAAAACCAATCCCCGGGTATCAAAACATACACCACTTGCCCTTACCAAGCCAAACTCAACCCAGCTCTTTCCACAAGTTCAAAAGAGTGAAACCGAGTTTCAGCGTTTGCTTTGATTCTGTTTCGAGTTGAAATGTTCAGTGTGGAGAAACGAGTTCGTATGGTTGGATAGATTTATATCATGATGATCAAATGACATAGTGTAGCAGATGTACCTAGAAATACTTATATACCGTGGTATTTGTATATGCTACACGATTGTTGTACTTCGGTATTTTCATTACCTAGAGTATACTACAATATAGTACCTAGAGAAGAATGGAGAACTAAAGAAATTCAACCAAAACGAAACTGTACGTAGTATTGCCAATAGGTAGGTACTAGGTACACTTTAAAGAAATACAAACGATAAGTTAAACGTGGAAGTATGTGCGGGTTAAAGAGTGTATAGTTGTTTCTACACAAATGTCGGTAGTTGAGCTAGAAAAGCATATCAGTAGGTAGAAGTATTACTTTCAGAACAACGAAAAAGACCGAGGGAACTGAAGAACCTTCGTTTCCTATCGCTTCGTTCTTGCTTTTCTATTCCGTTCGTTTCGTTGGCTTGTACTACAAAATGTACAAAGCAGTTTTACTCTTTACGATTGCAACGCAAAGCTCAGCTTCGAACCGACAGACTTGCAGAAAAGCATTAGCAACAGGTATCCAATTTCATCGGCACAATGTCAACCTCATGTTGTGTTATGTTTTCCTATTCAATTCCAAAGCTATATGGCTATATGCTTTCGTGCTTTATATGTATAGACTCTATGGACTCACTTCTTTATTCCACTTTCGTAGCCATTACATTATAAGTACAAGCATATTAGCTTTATATACAGACTACGCTCAAGAGGCTCTAATAATTCATTCCCTATATACTTCGGTTCTATTTAGGTGCACTTTCCATTTCAAATTAGCCAGGTGAAATTATGGCCGTCTCGCATTATCAGCTTACAAGCAAAATTTTAGAAGGATTAGAGTGATCAATAGGCATAATATTCAATAGACAAAAGATGGATTAGGCATTTACTATTTAGTACTCTAATTTATTCCATGCACCGGAATGACTAATCACCATCATGCCAATTTCCTCTTAATATTTTTGACGCTTAAATAGCCCTTCGGATTCCGATGTCAGAAAGAGTAAACGATGTAATTGATCCTAATAGGCGCTTTCTGATCTGACGAAAAGTATTATAATATAGTAAACTTTTTGGGGAACAAAAGTGTCTTAATTTCATAAAATTAATGCAATAAAGCTACATTTTGTTAATTAATATCAGATTTTACAAACTATTCCCATTGTGCAGGAGCAAATTGAATTGCTGTTATAGTAAAGAGTGGTAATGGTGTTTGGGTACTATCAGAATCAGAACATACATTTAATTGATTTGGCTTGCAGATTTACTGTAACTTTTTAAATTGCTTATCCCAAAAAAATATAGGTTTACAATTAGTCAAATTGTACGGGAGTTATTTATGTTAACATTTTATGGCCGAATTTTTATCACCACATTTTATTTTGCATGGAGACTCCCTTTTGAAAGCTGCTGAGGAAGAAATCTTATAAAATTTAAATTCATGTATCTACAAATCTGCTCAGGTATTTTGGCATCGTGTTGTTATAATACTTAAAAGTAAAAGCGTACCAATTGAAATGGTTGATACTTGAAACCCGTGCAAATCTTAAGGACTGGCATAGGTAATAGCACAACAAAAGATCAATGAACTGATGTAATAGGGGAGTGTTTAGACATTATGATGCAACTTGTTGACAAATGATCAATGATTGCAGTTATAATGATTATTTACCATTTGTTTGTAAATATTTCCTGACCTTGTTGATTTTGCCCTACCAATTTCTATAAGACACATCAACAAATACATAGGAAGATAGTTAATTTTAGTATGAGCTTTGGCATATGGGAGTTTTGTAGAACTTCATTTTCATTGACGCATTATTTTTGACCAGAAATACAAAAGGACAAATAGGTTTGACTCTGCAGATGCACTCGATACATACGAACGGCACTAAGAATTGTAAGTGTCTATAGCAGCAGTACTAAGAGCAGATAACGACTACACAAACAGAAGCTCCGAAAGAGTCTCTACAAGAAACAAAATAAATTCAGAAGAGACTGTATTTGTGCAAGTAGCGAAACAGTAAACCGGAATGGCATAGCAGCACAGTCACCAAGGGAAAATGTAGATGGATAGAAAAAGTTTCTTGTTGAGCAAAAGTTGGCAACGCAAAGCATGGGGTTCTTCTGTGTTGGTGAGTTCTCTCTACACTCTCACTCCAACTAAACTCCTGCTCCACAGAAAAGACACAGTCAGCCTAAATGTACTGCAGGAAGGGATCCAGTCGGTTAAAGAATGAGGCAAAGTCGATGAAATATATCTGAGGGGCTTCATTTTGTCGTTGTCGACGGCTCCGTGTTCTCATACTACGAAACGTGCCACTTTGGAGTTTTCCCAATCGTTAACTTTGAAATACACATAGACATACTACTGGATATACATATTTACAGCAAACACTATGCACAACTAAACTACGGTTTCCAATTCAACTTTCATATAGTACAACACAGCAAGCAGCAGTAGTACACTTAGCACTATTGATAGTTTACTTTTCTAGCTCTTGGTCACATTCGGGTGTGGACCTAGTTATTTCTTCTCTGTCACACACAATCAGCTCAACATTTTCCTAGTCACATCATCAGAATCACGCTTTCCTCCATATAAACACAATAGAACATTAAACTCTCTCACGAAAAGAGTAAGTCAGCTAAACTTCTTTCCAACGACCACCTTCACATCCGTATGAATAAACGCAAACTTTATTCCCGGGTACCTATCTGTGTAGCCCATGTAGTTTAGTCTGTACCCTGGTCACCGTGCGGTAAGGAAAATTATTGTAATAAAATGCAAGTACTACAAGTACGCCACAGCCATCGGTTTAGCAAATAGAGAAGCGAATTCATAATCTCCTCATGCAGCCAAATCCAATGCAATTTGTAATGTGTACCTTTTCAGACGCCTCATATATTTCATTATGCCTACAAACCTGCTCTTACAAAGTACCACCCCATTGCAATTTCGGTCTAGCAGAAAACAGCAATACTTAATTCCATACACTGCATACGCTTTTATACTGTATGTATTGTACAATATTAATGAGCTCCCACCCTAGTTACCTGTACGCTGCACATTCTACAACCAGAGAAGGCTGTCAACGAATGTATTGCATATACGCACACCTCATGTGGTATAGCCATTTACTTCTTGCATGAGCGACTGAATGATTGAAGCAAACAGAAGCTTTTGGCATGGCTTAACTTAGACTTGCCTCGGCTTGCCTCATGCTAATACATCAAACATAACATCCATGGCTTTCACATAGAAAGCGCCATACACCACACCACCAGACTTATCGCTACGTTATGTGTACCCATAATATTCTCACATCACTTTAGTTTCCTACGATAAGTTACGTAGTAGTATATGTAAACGAAGAATGTTATAGGCATACCATGTTATATCACAGCGAATTGTATTTGTGAGACTTAAGACGTTCTACTTATATGATGTCTACACAAGTCTTATTATTATAAGACATATACATGAGTAAGTTCACATTCAATTTCTTGGATAGCAAAAGCATTGTACGTGTCGTTCGTTCGTTCGTATCTGCAGAATGTACAGAGAGTACAAAGGAAGGAATATTTCGTTCTGTGCAGTCAAGTTCTGTGTGCTAAGTGAGAAGACGGAATACTCTTTGCTTAGTTAGACTTTGGACACGATATAACATAATATACTGCTCCGCTGGGCACCAGACCTAGAAGGGTAAAGTAGGCAGTGAAAATAAGGTGTTCCACCAACACTGAAATTCTCTGGAACCATACCATAGTTATTCCACCAGCAGCCGCCCCAGCCAGTCTAATATCGCCTTCATCGTCAGCACTACTAGTAAAGTACAAGCCACCATGAACTACTCCTCTGCTCACAATTACATACACTGACTTCATATCTTCCGTTCTTACCATTATCATCACACGCATACCTCACGAGTATGTATAGAAAAACACAATGATTCTAATGTGAGTGTCTAGTTCTACTTTGGAGAGCTCTGCCTTAGTGTATGAAACCTTATTCAGCTTTTCTGTTAGCTAAAAGCATTTAAGAACAATTTAGCTCCACTTTGTTCCTCGTGGTGTAATACGCTTCCCTGGGCTTAACGTCACCGGAGGTATCCTACTTGTAAAACTTGTATAGAGTCGATGTGTATATCTTCTTGAGTAATGGATCAGTATACACAGGACAGGGTATACTACACTCACAGATTTTGCAGCCAGAAATGAAAATACGAAAACGAGGCAAGACGAACGAGCCAAGAAGACAAGCCGTGCCGATGTGGAACAAATGTTTTTTGTTCGACGGAGTATTAGAGTCATCTTGTCAGAAACATACCTACATCATGCACACGAGAGATATTCTTTGTAGCTCAAATCTTCTGTTTGACTAAAAAGCAATGCAATGTTACGCAATAAGAAGTAATATGCTACAAGATGACAGCGTAGCGTAATCAAACGAACACTACCCAACAAAAGTAGCAGAACGTACTGCTGCTATTCTACATGAGAGGAAAAAATGTTCTGCAGACGAGTTACCCAACGTAAGTAAAGGAAATACTAATATTATAAACACCGCCTCAGGAACCAAAATGTACTCGCTGTACATTCCAAGTCCGAATTATGAGTTTTCAATTTTTTCTTTCGCTTTTATTTCTTTCTCAAATAAAACTACAATAAATCGACATCATTTTGTTTTATTGGAATTGCTCATGCACGAATGTATGTGCAAGTATTCATTGTTCAGCAATTGTCTTCATATTACTTCCATTCTATCGACCTCTCTGTGCGGTTGTTTCTTGCTTCTGGAATTTTATGCATTTTGTACCTACTTCTTAATGTAACAGAACCTAAGTTATAATTGTCATATATTAGTTATTGGCGTTTGTTTACATATTTTGAACATATACCCATTACAGAATTTGATTGGCATATTGAAAAGTACAGAAATAGCAATCAGGTAAAATTTACATGGCGGGTGTGGTAGAAAATGTAGGTAGCAATATGGAAGTACATGTATTGTACGTAAATAAATAATACAATCACTGTGTGCTAAGTTCAGGCGTATCTCGGGTCTTCCACGTTCGAGTTTTCTTCGTTGCTTGACTAAAGTCTAAACTCAAGCCAGAGCATACAGCATAGCACACATCTTTTCTTTTTCAGCAGACTTGGCTCGCATTACATGGAGATAGGAGAGTTTATACTCATATACGTACATCTTCGCCTTGCATGTATTACCATGCTTGCATTATCATGATGATTATAGTCGTGGATGAAAACGAGATCTAGGAGAAGCGAACTGAAGGCAAGGCAAAACAAGTCAAGGCTCAGGCAGGATGAGCTGAGAACTCGGCACAACTAGTTAGGTGCAGATACGTGAATGTATGCATCTCGAAGAAGTGTTCTGAAAAGGAAAGAGAGAATACGCACACCATTCTTACTGAAGCATATTCAGTCGGTGCGGTGCACTGGTAGTCACTCCACTCACTCGGCTCTCTTTAAAGTACAAGACAAGAGCCTGAATCCACACAGTAACTATTCGAGTCGGCATGTGTAAAAGTAATGCAGATTTAAGTTACTCTATAGTTAAGTTCGTCGAGACAGTTCCTATATGGAGTTATATTCCTAACTCGACCCTCCCATACCTAATTCAGAATTACAAATCAGCAACAGCTCCTGGCTCTTGCTCTGATGCTTTTGCTTCCTCTGCATCTCCCGACTTGATCTCACTCCCTTCAAGTAATCTCACCGAACGAAAAGAATCCTCGCAGTACAGAGAATAATACGAGACAAGTCATTTGAGAGTGGAAAGGAACGAGACGAACCTCCAAAATCATCATCACCATCAGTCAAGACAGCATCTTCGCAATGTAGTAGTTTAAAGTAGAAAATCCAACCCACTTTAAAGTTGATTATACAGACTGAACTACGGAGGACTGGCTGTTATGAAATTCTGCAGCTACCACCGCACGTTTTGACGATGGACCGACACCAACACTGACGTATATGAATGTATGAATCCAACATTGTGAATTGTGAGGAGTCTGAATCGCCTAATGTTTCCAAAGTTCCTTGTTCTCAAAATGAACAGTAGATACTTAGCAAAGAAATAGAATAAGAAACAGAGCCCACGCTTTAATAATAAGAGCGTAGTTACACTAGTCACCTACCTAATAGCTAATATAATGCAATATAATCTTATTCCACCTTGAGAAAATCTAAACTGACGAGTTGGGCAACTATCGTTAGCAGCAAAACTTTGCACGTTATATAGTCAACTAAAGTTGTGCTAAGCAGCTCACTGCTAACTAAGACGAGGACTACACTCGTAATGCTTCTTGCCAAGTGGAAACCTCTCTCTCTGTGTCTTTGGCTCCGGTATTAGTAGAAGTTGTCGTAATACCACTACCAGGTACTATTTACTAGTCTGTGACTGCTCTCTGACATTACTACGACTACACTACAGTATGCATACAGTACACATTTATCTCAGGTGCATAAAATAAAATAAAGTATGACTGTGAGATCTCTGGGCACACCAAAGCGTAGAAACGTAACTCTCGCTAGTGGAGGAGCGACTCGTTATATGCATTATCACTGGAGAGACGAGAGAGCAACCAACTCGAATCCAATGGAGTGCAGTTGGACTGTCAGAATGAGAATGCATGACTAAACTAAGGCTGGGAAGAACGAAAGGGTGTGAAAAGAAGAATAGGCCAGCCAAACCACGCCAAGTCAGGCTAGTTTTTGAGGTGTCATGTATTCTGCTCAAACAAACTCAAGTAAATGCCATGGCAAGCCAAGCCAACTTGCACAGTCATGGAGTCATGGTCTTCAGCCATTATTAGACTTTATTACAACAGTGTATTATATTTCACAGAGACGAGGGGCAAATCAGCCAGAGCTCGTTTAATATACATACAACTACCACTATTACCACTCGCCCAAACACACACAACTTACCATTCTGTGTTATGTATGTTATTCCTTTCGCTCTGACCTCAGTTCTCTCACACTACATAATATACTGCGTATATATCTGCATAACGTTAATGCAACCATGTACACTCACCACACAAAACAGAAAGAAACAACACGAGCTTGAGTTCGAACAGATTGATGTGAGAGTTAAAATAAAACGAATTCGTGTAACGAAGCCAGAGTAGCATGAGTTTTACTCTCCACTAACTATTACAGGCATAATCGGGAACACTACAGTCGCATGTAATATCACTATAGTTAGCAAAATGTATAAGGACTACCCAAAATAATAAAAGCCAAAGAGCAAGTAACGAAGTAGTAGAAGTTCTTCGGCGGTCATGCCACTTCTCCACTTTTTAAATCTTGAGTAGTGTACTAACTTAAGTACATATAACTACATATACTTATATACTTACACCTACTATGCCTATACATTAAGTACTGTAGTGTGTGCAAATATAATATGTGCATATGCCAAGCTAATAGTGAGATATCGTGTGTTCACACATTTTAAGATACCTTCCGTACGGCCCCGCTCACTGCTGCATGTACCATGAATATGTATTCATCCAGAAAGAAGTGGAGTGCATATTCAACATCACATCACATTACAAACTCGATTCTATTCTGCATACTACAGTACCACCACCCATAAATGCTTCGAGAGAAGTTTGTGCCTACAGGAAGGACAGCCAAATAGACTAAGACACATTCATAGTCAAAGGAGCGAAGAACGTGCCCATAATCGTTACCCTAAATATAGATTTGGCCCATTCATTTCCATACGACGTGTTTCGTGCATCAACGAGGAAGAGAGGAAGTGAAGGAAACCGAGAGCGGCTGTTTGCACTTGACTTGCATTAGCAACACATTCCTCTTGCGCCCGCATGCCACTCTTCATCTAACATCTAACCATCTCTCTCTTTCCCTTTGCCCTCTCTCACTTCACTTGAGCTGCAATAGAACTCTACAGTCAAGTCAGTTCCTTTTACTTTATGCTCTATTATTCCACATCACAAAGCAACATATCTGTACAGAGCATAGCAACATTTGTAAGTTCCAGAAATGAAAGAGGTGCCTGGGCACAAGAGGTATAGGTAGTCAAGGTAGCGTCAGTCTCTCTTTCTCTGCCTCTCTAGTAGTAATACTAGTAGGTATATGTATGTCAACTATTATATGAGAGTAATATCTTTTTGTAGTCTTAATACACATGGATAGTTACACACATAGGGATATGCCATCCCACTTAATATTACAACTACTCCTACGAGCCTCAATTCTTAGCGTCATCGTAGTCTCATGCCAGAGCGTTGTTGCTAGCAGGAGATTCTGAAACATATTGTCTTTGTGTGGAAAGGGAAACTGTAAGAGTAAAAGACCGTCGGTATAGTAATAGCAGTATACTATACATAAGTACATGTGGGAGAACACTTCTACATTTACATGTAGTGTAAAACAGTGCAGAGCGCATCACATCCCATAAATTGTACATTCGAGTTTCAGCTAGGTATATTCTACTTTACCTACTACCCACTTCGAGATACACATAAAAGAGTATTGACTGGAAAGAGGCACATTGCCTAGTTAACACGTACTAACATCAGAGACTACAGACTTGCAAGCGAAACCAAAAGGTGTACATTGCTCTTTCACTTTCTACACCGTGGTAAGCTTAAGCTTGTGTATGGTCTCGCAATGAATTTAACAGCACAACCACGGCCATGGTACGATATAATGTAGTACTATCTCGGATAGTATCTTTCGCCTTCCCTCTGTGTTCCTTTGCATGCATACTCGTAAAAGTGTATGGTGTAACAGTAAGTAATAGTGTAGGTAGGTATTATGCCTAGGTACCTTTATATGTTTAGAGTTCCCGTGTACTCGTACTGGAAATGCAAACTGTCAAATATCATGCTTCTTATGACTGAAGGGGTTTTTGTACTTACCTCGGTGTATATATACTTCGTTTACCAGGGGAAACTGGAAATTTTTCTGCTAGATAGTGGAGGAGGAGGGAGATAGGCCATGCAATGTTAAAAAGAAACATATATAGGTACTAGGTACGTATCTTGGAAGCACAATGCAGCATGTATTCACAATGGTGAAACTCGGATCTTACATCTCAATGGGAACTAGTAGTGTATGACATGCAATGTAATGCTGTGTCATGCCGTTACGATAGCACTACATTTCTACGAGAGAAATAGCAGATACTTATGTATCTCTGCATCTAGAGGTAGTAGTCGTGGTACATACGATTTTTCGATTCGCATTTTGGTATATAGGAGCATGAAGAGAATTTGTATAAGTATTGTGGGAGTATGTATGTTTGTGGAGTAACACAGTTACTATACATATACATAGAAACACAAAGAACAGTTGTACTAAAGTCGTCGTATGTCTGTGGAAGGCTTCAGTCGGATTGAGAAAGTGCGAAGAAGGAAGGGAAACTTTCACTGGATCGTAATGGAAAGACTTTAGCTCGTTTCTCGAGAAACGAAAGGAAGACCCGAGTGGAGTTAGAGTAGAATTGTATAGACAACTGGAGCGAGTCAAGTCAGCCCCTTGCTGACTGAGCTGTTAGTAAATCTATGTGAAAGCAATACAACGTCGTCGAGTGGGAGAAAGAGAGTGAGTGGAATAAAACGAAATGTATGGAATGGAAAGACGACGGCGAGAGAGAAAAAGCCAGCGAGGAAGAGAGGTACACAAAACTCGCAAGCCCCAGCAGCGAGCGAGACACAAGAGGAAAACAGGGAACGAATGTGAAAGGTATAATCTATCTATTCTTATCCATTTCCTGCTCTCAGCCATATACATGCACACATAACACAACCCTACGTTTACAAGAATGAATGGTTGGAATTGGTATATACGTAGTAATGGTATGTGCTCGGTACTATTGGGTAGTCTTCTTTTCTAATGGCGAAATAAAATGATAGACCGCAATGAAAAATGCATCTCCTAGAGGTATGACTACCAAACAAAACTAAACTACATACGTGCAAATACTCCGTACATGTACACAACATAATATAGGGACATTCTCAGGAGTAGAGCTAGGAGTGCTACGTTTACGCAAGGTATATGTATATTATGTATAAGCACTTTCCGCCTGGCTCCGTGGAAATAGTTCAATATAATTGTGCAAGGGCTTATGGTAGCTCACTCCCAAGCGCATATATAGTAGCAAATGTTTTTTTATTTCATATATAAGTACGATGGACACACAAGGAGGAAAAGTTAGCCTTTCGGCTGTGAAGACATCATGTCGTGGTCAAGTTCTCCAGCTAAGTTTGCGTCCGACAGAGAAAAACTTTCTTGGTTGTGTGAGAGAGAGAGAGAGAATTGAGTACACGTCGCTAGTTGCTACATGTGTGTGTACACAGACATTGCGGTCTCTTTTCCAAGACTTCTACGAATACTCAAACAAGTCCAACTGAAGTTAAAGCTTTGTTGGCTTGAGCGTCCAGTCCTTAGTCCTTACTATGTTTTCAGAAGAAATACGAATAAAGGAAAAAACCAAAGAAGACTGACTTGACTTATTTGACTCGACTCGAATGGCTGGACTGTGTACTTGAGAAAGTAATAGAACAACTCACTCAGTTTTAGGCTGCCCCAAAAAATCATGGCTGTCTGGCTGCCTCTGGCCTTCCTAAGCTTCGAAAACCTATGAGAGCTGTTGAAAGAAAATAGAAAGCGTCCAATTGCTCCCGCAGTCATGTACATATGAGAATATACATATTACAACAGTGCTACAACGGAGAAAGAGACAGAGAGACCATTCGTAGTTGTAGTGCACCATTTATTTCTATGTACTTCTATAGAGTAACTCCTAAATGTGTATTGCAGAACATGTCCATGTACATTCCACCAGAGTCTCCACTAGGTAGAAGAAGTAGAGTACGTACATATGTGTTCTTTTCCTGCAGCTCGAGTAAATATAGTAACCTAACACGAAACGACATACCGAAGAGAAAGTAGAAAGTATGAGCAATGTTCAGCTCTTTCGGCACTCTAATGTCCAACTCATATAATGTTATGTACATCTTACGTTGTAGTTTAGTTGGCCAACCGAGGACTTTCTGTCTGTGTACTCGCTCTTATCGTTGCAGCTCAGTACATGCTGCTCGTACACACACACGGAAGGAAATCTATCCAAACCACCAACTCCTTTGAGCTAACTAACCTAGCAACAGAGTCGTATACGACTATCGTAATAGTCTTAAGTAAAGTAAGTAAGAGAGAGAGAGAGAATAAGGGCATGTGACTCTTATAGCGTCTACCACTCTCTTTCCTACGTTAGCCCAGCCAATACCCAGAGACGAATCCAATCCAAGGCAGATTCGCCAGAGAAGAGAGTGAGACAGCAGCGTTCATTAGAGAGAATAAGATGATTTTGTTCAGGACAGAAGGGTATACTGCATTCCCTGCTGAGACCAATGTGACCCGCTTCCATTACTATGGATACTTCTACATCAACGAAAGAGACGTCGTAGTCGCCGAGTCAGTGGGAGTCTCAACTCGACATCATTGCCTCAAATGACACCACCGAATCTAACACACAGCAGACAGAACAGAATCAGTCGACGAGTCTCTTCCATTTTGCTTTCACTCTAATACACGTCTCTCTGCGAAAAGGATAGAAATTCGAGTAATGCTGACTCTATCAGGGATGTGGATGTGTGCATTCATATATACAGCAGAGACTCCTGTTCATGTAAGCACATAATGTTCTCTATGGAACGATATACAGTACTGTTATTATCCCTCGCTTTCATTTCGTACAATGCGGAGTCGTTTCTGTACAGGAAACGACAAGGAGAGCTTTCTATACACGTATATGGTGCGGAGAGTGGCACAGAACAAGGATGATGGCTGCTTTAGCCTTGTGTCTAAAACAACCCTCCTACACAATTACTTGGATGTCAGTCAAACAAACCCTTTCACGTCCATTCACTTCCAGTTGCTCTCCTTTCTACTTTGTTACTTACTCGTTGGCTTCAACGGCTATAATAAGAGAGATGTGATATTATGATCATCATCATATGAGTCAACATGACGAAACTCTCTTCTCGTCCCCAAATGACTGCTGCACGGGAGACTATATGCATTTTAGTTAATTGTATTAGTAGTTGCTCTGATAACAGGACTTTTCATGTGAAGAGTTAATTTCAAAATGTAATATTAGCCCCTTTCTCAAATTACGAGATGGTTGATGGCGGAATCGCAAAAAATCCTATTGGGCTCAATTGAGATGACTTTCAACAGCAATCTATTTCACTACGGCTCTGTGGCTCATTAATTAAACTTGCTGGGGGAATGAATACTTTTTACAAAGTGACGTTTATGTGAAAATAGTAAGTGTGGGAGTGTGTTACCACTTACGAAAGAACCATAGTCGTGTCTGTATACACCGTGAAGACAATGTTACACTTACATAATATAAAAGCAGTAGAGAGTTGCGAATGCGAGGTGTAGTTGTAAGAGCGGTTGAATGAAAAAACGAAAATTGTCGGGCAGAGCGGAACTAATGACAGGTGGCAAAGGAAGGATGTAAGTATCGGGAGTAAACTCTCATTGTGGTGTAAAGCGACTGTAACTACTAGTCAATAGGTAGTCCACTCAAGTGAAAGAAAAACTATCGAGCTACTTAACACATCTATAGGTATATCTTCATACTTTTATGCAGTATATACGTACACAAACATTTATAATGCTACAAGAACATACAAAATATAACCACATCTACACCACTACAGTGGCAGAATACTTCTGAATTGAGAAAATTGGGTAGAGAGCTACTTAGCTCCATAGTGCACTACTGTTTCATTTCTCTTTGCTGCACACAAGGACCGCGTGTAATCATATGAACTGACTTTTGGGCTAACGGCTGTAGCTGTAGCGACTGTAGTGTATACTCGTGGCTTCCGAGTCGAATTCGATAAATCAAGCACTCCTTCCTTCGACTTCAGTCATTATCCTCGAAACTCAGTTGTGAAGGAAGGAACAAAACCACAATCTATTGCACAGAGTGAAAAGTACTAAGCTTGAGCAGTACAATACGTATGAAAGTCGTAAAGACAGAAAACTCAAAGGGATTGACGAAATCAAAAGAGAGACCAGAACAGAACTAAAACCTGAAGAGAACAGCTTGCAAGTTCCCTTCGATTCGACTGCCACACAAGAAACGCAGTACGAATTCTGTGCAACCAAAAGGACTCGCAGAGACTGCTGGTGCTTCCACTATGTATATACAGAATAGCACACGAGTATATTTCTCTCTCTCTCCTTCCATTGTATGGAAACAGTAAAGGAAAACCCAGTCGTTTTCCGAGTTGGCTACAAACAGGTAATCAACGAACCGTTGGCAACTCTGCTCAACTGGATGTTCATAGTGATAGACGCTTCTGCTGTCTCTGTGTCACTTCATTTCGTCTCATTTCATCTCATCTGAAGGCAACTGTACTAGAAACTACTAGAAATGTATTGTGTGCACCTAAAGACAAAATACAAATTCCCACATTCGTAGAATACCTAGAACAAGGTACCTACTTAGTATATATAGCTTTTGCTTTTTACACTTCTGCGGTACTACTGTGTAAATGCGTTAGTATATAGAGGTATATACAAAATACTTTGTGCGACTAAATACAACAAGGTCCAAGTTGGGCTTTGAGTTGTGTCATGACATAAAATGTTGTATATCTATATTACGCAGCAAGGAACATTTCCACTGCAAATATCAAATACACATTCAGACTTGAATGGAATGGTGGATGGTGTATTTATTTCTCGCAAAGGAAACGCGAGTGATGCGATGTGATGTAATACCGTGTGATGTAAAGGGAGTAGAGCCTACGGACGTCAGATTACATAATATCTCCTTCTCCACTAGAGGCATGCACAAATACAAATATTACATATAAACCGGGTACGTAGAGTAGAGCATGTACCTTGACATGGACAAAAAGGCTGACGAGATGAGTAAGGATAAGGAACGAAGGAAAGGTTGCCCATTTCCCCCGCAAAGCATCAAATCAATCTTGTTCACAAAATCCTGGGTTCCTTCACTTCCGCCATTTTCCGTCCGACTGTACATTCTGTAGATATGGAGATAGATGAATGGATAGCAGAGGACGTCTACAGAACTGAATAGACATACACTCCAGAGCCAGACACATCTGAGGTTAGTATAATGTGAGTTGGTAGTAGTTGCTCCGTACATACATTTCTCCATATAGCAGTCGCCAACCAGACCGAGTCAAGCGAAGCCTGCTTCGTTTCCAGAAAGCATCCAAGGGAGTGAAAGTGTTCGTTCGTTCATTCGTACTCACACACAGTTGCTATAGTGGGATCTCATTCCTAATGTCTAATAACTACCATCGTGCCGTCGTGACTGGAGAATGTGTCGGCTATGGCTATACCGACACAAATGCATAGAAGTAAAGTAGTGCTAGGAGTTCTCCAAGGTTTAAACGCGATAGGGAGAAGAGAAAGAGAAATGGTCGAGTTGCTTGGAAGTAGAAGAGCTGCTTGATTTGGTTTAGCCTGATGTTCTCCAAGTTGCTGGAGTCCATAGCACACAGTGCAAGTACAAAGCTAGGAAAGATGAGCTAGTGGCTCATGTCGAATTGCACCTCCTCTCCATCATTATTACAGATTCAGCTGCCATTCCGCTGACCGACTTCCTTTCGCACACTACAACTCAACTCTCTCACACACATAGAAAGGGGAAATAAATAAGGGCTGTATAAACTATGCTTCAACGTGTATACTTATAGATAAGTAACAGCAATACAAAATTGAACATACAAATGCTTACACTCATACAGAGCCAGTTTAGAATTGTAGACGTTTACCTACACAAAGTACAACCACACCAGAAATCTTCCCTTCTTCCAAACTCGCGTGGTAGTTCTAGCAGTTGTGTATGTAAAGTGAAAGGAGTAGTAGGTTCAAGAACTTCTACAGATACTACCATGTTATTATTAGGTATACGCGGAACGAGTGAGTGGTAGTACGAGGAGAAGAGTAGTCCAAGTTTGGTTTAAGGCGATATACTTTCATCATTCCAGAAAGAGCGGCGGTGGTATGGTGTGTGGTAGAAATACATGAAGGCAACTCTCTAAGGCGATCCTCGCATCTACAGCTAACCAAGCCACCCTCCTACCTTATATATAATAAAACGAAAGCGTAGGCACTCACGACGAATATATTCTAGGAAATCTGTCCCTGTCCTCCCTACTGAAGTGAACCGAACCGACCGAGCGACCGGATCAATGCGTTCATGCAATCCAAGTTTCGCAGGAGGAAAATGTTCTGTTGTTACTAGAGACTACAGAGGAGTAGTCAGTCGAGTCGAAGGAGACGGAGGAGGCCTTCGTTTGGAATTGACGCTGAAACAAAGTTACTTACAGAAAGCCTTACCTTGGCAGAAAATCTTTCACTCCTTTTCTTTTGTATTGTCTACTTCGTCTACAGGCAATGTTAACATTTGTATTCCCATATATATACCGAAGAGAGTGCACAGAAACTACCACTCTCTTGTTCAAAAGAGAAAAATAAAAGAGTAGGTAGACGGTAGACGGTAGACTACACCTTATACTTTAATGTTTGTGGGTGTTTATAGGAGATAGTCAGAAATGTATGCATACATCTCAAAATACATGTTACACATATAGTAAACTACCTACTTTTGAATCTGTCATCGAGGAATGTTTATGTTCTACTCTACTGTAGCATTCCCGTACCAATTGTATATACCTTTGGATGCAATTCTTAACACGAACATCATCGGAGAATTCAAATATTGAGAACATATCACTATAGTATTAGTATTAGTATTACAATGTTGAATTAGAAATAGTTTTTGGAGATATGTTTTATATGATACGTAAACTATCTAACAGTGACTGCCATAGGTTTAGAGATGTGTACCTTCTCCAACTCTTTAATATAAATGTTAAATTGCACCGCATTAGTATGTTATAGTACACAGTACGTGTAGACATGACATAAGTAGTGGCATTGTTGTGCATTTGGTTTGGGTGATGGGAGAGACAGGGAGAGAGGAGGACGTAAAAGACCACAGTGTAGAAGGAAAGGAGAACGGAATGCATTTCGTGGAAAGCGAAGGGAAGAGCGATCATTTGCAATTAAATAAAGTGGTGGCGGTACGTCTAGTCGCTCCAGATGAATGTCTACTGTCTCTGCTCTGCATAAATGTGTGTACAGACAGAGTAACTACCGAGTGGTACTGGTAGCTCCAGGTTTAGGACAAGTACATAGGGAAATGTGTACGTACGTGTATTTATATGACTGTATATACTGGAGAAGGATGTTACGATGATGCAACTAGACACGCAAAATAAAAGCGAAAAGAGAGAAAGATATGGAATGAAATGGGTGGGTTGGATGGAACTTGGATGAGTTGTCACTAGTAAAATACATTATTGCGTATATGAAGTCTCCGCGGATGCTTGCTAAGTAATACTCTGTTGTATTTTTACCAACATTACTCGTAGACACATTTCTGTGTCTGTGTGTACGCCTTCTTCTCATGTAAGCAAAGTAAGCATTTTGTGTATGTACAAATTTAGCTATGCATGAAATGAACTGAGTGCGTCGTATCCAAAGTTCTCAGTTTAATAGCAGAATACTCTCTCCATTTGCGAGTGGAGATTAGGTGGATGTGCGGAGAAAGTGGAGCATCATCGTGCCGAAACATTAAGAGAGAAGGCAAAGAGCTGGCTTACAACAAAAAGTAAAATATTGTGCGGAATAGTAAGGGACTTAGCTTACCTCATCATCATCAACGTGATCTGGTGCAGGAAGCCCATGGCGAAGTTTTAGTTGTTGTTGCTGCTGTCTCAGATAAGTAGTTGTAAAGGGCAGACTGAAATTAATATCGAAAGCGGGCGGACTCTTACTCTTTCTCGAAGTTGTGGAATTTATTTTCTTGGAGTTGGGCGTTAGTGAAACCGGAGTCACTCCAGGCTGAGTACTATCAGGTGAAGGAGAGTTGTCAACTACAATTTTTCCGTTTCCATTGGAATCTCCTCCAGGACTTCCACGTTTCTGGCAATCCATACATTGCAGGAGAAATTTCGTTACAGCCTCCCTCGGTAAGAAAGCGTACTTCTCTGTGATCTATACGAGAAAGAAATAAAACCCGCACTTACGTACATACACATCAATCTTTCACATTTTTTAAATGTAACTTCATTTTCCACCTCAGAGAGACAGTAGGCACCTTTGATGATTTCTATAATAATATTTTTGTATTTATCTGCTAACATCATAAAACAACTTTGTAACCTCCTCTACGATTCCATAACGTCCCGTTTCTTCCACACGGTAAAAACAACGAAGAGATCAGCAAATCTGCCATTGCAAAACCAAGAGCACGAACACCAAGCGAAAGAAGTCGCTATCACCCCATAAGTTGTTAAAACCGTCCAAATATTTTCAGAACGGAAACTTATGTGTGCGTATGTGAGAACATGGGCTTATCATACTCCAAGTACGGTAGTGCTACATCTTCAAATAATGTTAAGAAGGGTACCTTTTGAACCTCTCAAGCTTATAAATAGACAAGTTGGAATTTGAGATGAGAACAAACAACCCTTACATATTTACGTAGGCATTTTACTCCGTCTACCCTCACGAGGGTCTTCTTAGCGATGCATCAGTGTAGACACAGCCTCTTGGCCTTATGGCAGCACATTATGCGTGAAAATCACGAGTCACAAGTTTAAGCTGAGTCAGCAAACTCGTATGGAAGAATATTATGAGATGATTCTTTGGTTGGGTGCTATGAGATGTGATGCCATGCAACGCAAAGCGACGCAACGTAGGCGAATGGGATACAGACGGCCGTAAAGTAAAAGTTTCGTCAACTTTCACCGATACATATTTCTCGCCGTCGCGCCAGTCGTTTCCTCTCCCAATGGAGATGTAATTTTATGCTTGTACGCCCTTTGTGCACATTTGAGGGAACATGTACACACACATATATATTGTTATTACATCCTTAGCCTTTCTAGATATATATTTCACGAAATTTCTAAACTATCTCACTTTGTATCTCTTTCTCACAACAGTAGTCTCTATGCTAGGAACTAGACTGCTTTTTGTTACAAGACTAACCATACTGTGTGTAGTATTGTACGAATTTCCATCTTTTGAAGTCAAAAGGTCTTTCAGAATGCAATTCATCCCCATTCTTGTGTCCCGGTCTCCAATCTAAACTGGACTACAACGACAATTGTGTTCAACTTTTATTATATATACGATGTCCCCCCCTGCCCTGTATTCTACATTTGTGTGGTAGCTTCCCTGGGAAAGAACATGCAATAATAAAACTCTACATCAATTTGTGTGCATAGAAGCTGAGAATGATTTGAACTTTCAAACAATGCTAATGTTCCGCTACTATACACATCCTCAATATTCACTAACTTAAATACAAACTACCAAAGTACATATGCAACGTGTATTCCTTATTCATCTAGTAGTACTTCCTAAAAGCAAAGGAAAGACGAAGAGTCTCTTTATTCTGATTATAAATAGACTCGACTGGATCCAATCAAGCTTAAGGAAAATAGCAGAAGAAAAATCAGTTGAGCGGCACACATTGTACTGTTCTCGTTTCGCTCTTCGTATTTTCTAGTGGAGTTACCATGTGGAGAATGCGTTCGAATAACGATTTGAGAAGTTAGTTCGTATACAGAATTCAGCCCTAGTATTTGTGTGAAATCCCACGTAAGAGATAAAGAGAGGCTACATATGGAAAGGGTTATAAGAGAGGAAAAATATAAGCATTACACTTTTATGTGGATACATGGAGTATGAATGGGCTCTTGCTGTGTGTCGTGTTGTAGTTTGCTATATATGTGTGTGTACATTGAATAGTGCAGTCGAGTAGGTAGCTCACAGTGTTCCTCCATCCTCCTGCTCTACTCAAACTCGCATAAATAAAAGCCACACGGAACATTTCAAATATTGCGAGGGATGGTTTACCCGTGCAGTAAATCACTCTTGATTGACACCCACAAGTTATAGAGGTTGTAGTTTAGGCCTTATTTGTTCTCGTACAAGAAGGAAGCAAGAAACGGAAGGATGGTGAACTGAGCACTCATGCTCATGGTACAAGTATGGTAAACCATTCAACCAAGCAAGACAAGTCCACTACTGCACGGGTTTTGGACTCCACACACGGTTATACGTATATGTAATACCAGTTCGATGTACGATACAATAATATGAGTCTGGTGTTGGTGCACATACAACCTGGAATAAAATAAATGGCTCCGCATGTGTGATTCTTGGAGAAGGGTTCCTTTACTATTTACTTCATGCTCTGCAGAAAAATACATATCAATACAAACGAAACGCACATACAATATCCGACTTGTCCATTGTGAGAACATAAGCTTCTGCATGTGGAGACGATATGCTCATGCCTCTTTTCTGAATACTGATGGTACGTTGGCACAATGGCAGATTCTACCAGACAGGAAAATAGGGTCCGAAAAGCATTACTGTTGTGTCTTGTATATATATTATGAGCCTATGTGTATTTCTAATGCTAACAGTCGGTTTAAGGATTTTCCTGCATTCAAGTTGTATCGTATCTGCCAGTTCTCTCACACAGTGGTAGCCCGATTGTCTCTCTCAGCCCATTTGGCAAGTCGACCCTTTTCTCCGTCTGCAGAAGGTATACCTACTATAGGCACAATCAATTCCAATATACATAAAATACTTACTGCTCGATAAGTCCGCTTCTGTCCTGCATGCTTCCCATTTTTCGCCTCCGTCTCAACATGAACCGTGTAGATTATGTCGAAGAAAAATTCCACCACTGCAACTCGCTTGTAAATTGGCTTATCGTTTGATGACCCGTCCTGTTGGAAAAAGGAAATTACAAATGTACATTTTCGTATGTTGAAATAAGATTTAATAAACACGATAATTTTAATTTCCTACAGATTTGTAAACTAAAATCAGTTTTATAATGTCGACAACATTTTCGGATTTACAGAATTGCAGGAAGGAAACGAAAATGAATCTAATTGACACGCAAAAGAAGGAAACAGGAGAGCAATTTTAGTATTTGGGGTGAAATGAAGTCTCGGTTTTTATCTCCTGTAGGGAATCATTTTTGTCCAATATAACGTTGCTGTTGGTTTGTACGAGAGGATGAGAAACATAAACAAAAAGTAGAAACGGGAATGTGTGAGTCGATCCTTTACGCTCTCCCCTTTTGTAGAGAGAGAGAGAGAGAGGAAGAAAGCGGAAAGAAAGTTTCTACAATTCACCGCCACCTGTCGTACGCCCACAATACCGCTACAAGAACTTTCTTTCTGAAAGCAGCTTTCCCTGCTTTCCCTATTTCCGAACTTTCTCTATTCTCATAACGCGCTTTCCTAGATGGAGATATCCACTTTTCCTCATGTTCTCGGGTTCATGAAATGCAAGTCCGATAAAGTAATTTAAATCATAAAATCGCATCACTCTAATATGAACTATTACATGGAAAGTTTAAAATACTTTACCTTTCCCTACTCAAAAACGTATATTGAAATTATAGAAATTACAATCAGTACAAATAGGAATGTATTAACTCATTAATCGTTACAAGTATGTTCCTTTTGCTTCACCTGCATTTATATTATAAGCAATTTGAGCTGACAGTCTTAACTTATTTTAAATGGTTTTTGAAAAAGCAATAATATTGTTATATGTCAATGAAAAATACAATTTAACGAATGCTACCTGACCCATGTAATTTCTTATGCTAGTATATGGCAAATACCTTTAAACGTCTCCTGATCCAAAGCCATAAGCATACGTACAGTAAAAACATTGCATAAGTATTAAGTATAGTGAATAACGGTATAGTAATATATTTTTTGTAATATAAATCACGAAGAAGCTAGAGGTTTAATATGAAGTTGCTGACTGCTTTATGTCAAGCTTTCAATCAGAGTCTTACATAAACTCACCGCTTCGTATACAATTTTTATCATTACGAAATACAATATCTGGTCTTGTATACAAGTGCGCAGTTCACTTTAACATTTTTATTACCATGAAACTCAATGTTTTTCTATACCAGTTTAGCGTTTATTGGTTACGTAGACTCGTAGACATTAGACCCATGAAGAAATGTGTTATTCTCTGCTAACGTGTAATTTTTGTCTGCATAAAATTGTGACTTGTGACCTACACGAGTATGTGCGCAACAGACGAGCAGACAACATTTGGCTGAGGCATTTGATTGAGGTTAGCTGTGTTGATTGGAGTTTTGAAGCCTTGAAGTGTTAAGGCTGGAGGGAAATTCTATGCTCACTTATATTTCAGAGAGCTGAAATGTAGTTTGGATGAGACATGTACGGATTGATAATAGCTAATGCACCACCAATCAAATCAACACGGAGTCACATCTATGCCTACCGGGGCATTTTGATGAGGTGCGATTAGGAATGTGTATATTGAAAGATCGAGTGGATATGCTAGACAGACTTGTATACTGAACAACTTGAAATCAATTCAGTTGGGATGATGTTATAGCGAAGTTGTTGTGTCACGTCATGTCTTGTTGTGCCTTGTCGTGCAATATTATGAGAAGAACGTGATAGGCCGTAAATTGCTTTAGCATTCGATTAGTGTTTTATGAGACGAGAAGAGAGAGATGGGTAATCACTACTGTGTGAAATTGAGGTAGCAACTGATCATTCAGTTTTCCTTTCCACTGACCTATATTAATATGGAAACGGTGTACTCTCATATATAGCTCTGCCTTCCTTAATCTATTGGAGCAGCATATTGAAGCATAACATTTTATATGTCAATTATTAAAGACATAATATAAATACCCAAACTAAACACGCTAACGCGGTTTCTGAGTCAGGGATGCATGAATTCATTTCTTTTGTTTCAGGTACTGCACTTAACGTACTGTATAAACAAAGTTGTTCATAAGAAGTGAAGAGATTTGAAGTTGCAAACTCCGATGATGGTGTGATGATTGCTACTATATGCATATTTTTATTTTGCTTGTATTAAAGAGTACAAAGTGCATCTAAGGTGTTAGAATTTTTCCTGTACTATGTTAGCCAGTTCTATGTAGTAGTGTGTATATAAGGTTGTTTTAACACTAAAGTTTGCTGAGGTAAAACCTGTAAAATTGTATGCAAAAACGGGTTCTAAGGAATATTGCAACAATAAAACAAAAAGACCAGAAATGTAAATTTTATACAAGAAACAGAAATAATTCTTTCCTTTTAACATGAACATAACATCGGTTACGCTGCGTTCAATTCTCTTTTCGATGCATTTTTACAGAAATATATATGAAACAGTGAATCATTTGTACATAATTTGTTCCTAACCGTTTGAGATGAAGTTAGTAAACGATGTCACATTTCATTATGTGGTATGTGAATTATTTTATGTGTAGTTGAGAGTTTCCTCCTGAAAACCCTGATCATATGGAACTAATAGTTTATACGCTTATTCAAGTGGGTTCAGTATCAAATAGAAAAATCATGAAAAATGTCTGAGTCCTAGATATTATAAGTTAAAAGGTGTATATGGAAGAAATTCAGTCGCCCATAATTCAAGCGGAGCGAGCACCTAAGCGACAAGAAAGTTTAAAGTATCCAAAGCCAGGCGATTCTATCTGACTCACTGAGCTCACTAAGGTCTGAGCTGGAAGTGGGAAAGTTGTAAACCATGAACTAAGGGGTTCTGCAGATCTTTTTTATTTGAACTCCAGTAATTCAACAGGTGGAGATCTCATAGTAATATAAGAATATACGTGTACAGATATCTCTATATAGCTCCCAGCTTTTAATATAACTATCTAATCTGCTATGAATACAATTCTTCCTGCTATACAAGCAAAGGAGGTTAATATTGATACCAACCTATACCAAATAGTCTGCATCACATGTGCCCTATAGTTTGTAATAAACTGAAACCCACACAATATTACGTATATAATGTAGGTAGTACTTATAAAGTGACAGTATGTATATTATAAGCGTTTGATTTTCCATAATGAGTCCTAGTTATAGAACAGACACAATAGGACCACAAGTTTTCCTTCAAAAGTAACTTTGCCGCAATAATGAAATTAATTCATAAAACACTCATTAATGTGTAATAATTCAGATTGACTCAATTCTTGACTTTTTTATATAAGCAGTAATAAAAATCAGAGAGTCAGATAATATCTTAATCAACATTCTAAAGAACATTTCTTATACTAATAGTAAAAAATCTCGGCAGAAATATTAGCAGTGTGAATAGAGTGATCTACAACCTATTATCTGTATATATATGAAATAAATAATGTTCCAATACATAATTTTATAGTTGACTGTAAAATAAATAAAAAACTCTAATTTTGTCCCATTGCTTATACACTGCAGGGGGAAAGCTGCAACATATTGATATAATAATTACATATTACATACAGCATAACAATATTAAGGTCACAATAATTATTGTTGTTACCTTAATTTGTAATGGCAAAATTGACCACTTATTTCTGGTCCTTTGATTGTGGAAATCAAATCAATTTAATCTTTTGTTTCTCAACATTTAAACGTTAAAACAGTTTAATGTGACATTGTGACACATAAGCGTAAATTAAATCTAAAGTCGAATAAGAAACATCAAGCATCTAATTGTAAATTAGCTTTAAACCAACTTGGCAAGGTATTTATTCAACCCTATACCATATCCTGGAACACATCACCATTTTGTTTGGTTTCAACTTTGGTGTCCAAATTTATCCAAAATAATTTCTGTGCTTATTACTTACCTACTTTATTTACACATTTAGCAAGTTGAGCAAAATCGCCAAGCTGGATCTACTTTTTATATTAATGTCAATTAAGTGAGCAAATACCTGCAAAAACAGAATCAAATGGAGATAGAAAAGAGCAGATGATAAGATGAGATAACCACTAGTCATTTGATGCTTTGATTCGTTATATTTTATATTCTACTGTAGTAATAGTAAGTATATGCTAATATATTGGTACTTTTATTAAACTAAACATCTGGAGATCCCCGGGATGGCAAACATTCTTATTAAACATTCTTAGTTGATTTTTAGCTGGATATATTTTGCTTTATATTGGATATACAGATATCATTTCACTTTACAAGTAGGACACAGTGTATTAATCCTGCATCATGTCATTCAAAAGTATTACCTTATACCTGTAGGTATATAACAAGAATGCTTTTTAAGCACTGCACTATTTTATTTAAGGTAAGAGTTTTGAAAGTGAAGGAAAGATTGTGAAGGTAGTTAAGGAAGACGACCTCAATAAGGGTGCAAGCTGTCACTGAAGGTAATTTGGATGGTTTCAGATCGTAAGCCCTTAGAGTGCGACCGCCTATCGGTTTATTGCACAGAGTGCGAAGTGGGTAATCTATAGTGCCGTTATACGGGAGCTTTACACTCCACACAGTTTTACCACAGACCAGTCAAGTCTCCACCGCAGTCTCCTCCTAGTCTTCTTCATTACTGTACTCAGACTGACTCTTTCTTTCCCCCAAATAAAGTAAAAGCGAAAATACTTCTTCCACTTGCTACATACATATTGCACAGAACATGGCCGTCCACCGTTTCTCCAGAATGTATGTATGCGAGTTTTCTTGGGATACGAGCTTTTATGTACGGATAGTGAGGAAAAGAACGCAAAGCTAAAAGACGATCTCTCAGTCTGACTAGACTGCAGAAGCACTCGGAATAAAATGAGATACCATGATATCTCACTACACTCACTCGTATGTACACACATCCAGATTCAGCGTCTATAGTGTGTGGTATATAGTGGATCAAATAACTAGACATGATGGCTTAGGTTAGTTTCTTGTGTGAGTGTTGAGGATACCCACACATACACATGCAATGCACTCACATATGTATACCGTACACAGCATACATTTCACATCAAGCAAACCAGAGAGCGAGAGAGAGACGAGACGAAACGACCCAACTACTACAGTGACTTCACCATTTCTTCACATTCACATTGAGCATTGCCATTTGCTTCGTGGTTAGTTTGTATGGATAGAAAAGAAGAAAAGTGTTCTGGTTTTGGTTAGTTTCACTTGTATGAAATAGAGTAAGTATAGAAGGAGCAGAGTGGTCTTTTCTGGTATATAAATGTATTATAAGTAGCGCTGTAGGTTTCAGAATCCTCTCTCGGGTCTCTGACTTGGTGTAGTTTCTCTTGCTGCTAAAGGGGAGGCTTTTGTTAATCCAGGGAAAGCTAGAGATACGCTGGAAAGGGAAAAATTGGTCGGAGTGGTCGTTTTCGCCAGCTTGATGAGTCCCAACCTTCCAATTAGGCCCAGAGGCTTCCGGACGTCGTCGAGTGCGGCAATAACTCGCTAAACCCTCTCTCGCTGCTTCTCCAGCTACAGCCAGCCAGCAGATCTATTATTTCGCTGTATTCCATTCCACTCTCCGGCTCCTCTCTCTTTCTCTCTCTCACTCGCTCTCTAACTCCCTGTCTCTATTTGTATCGGATGGTTATGTTATGTATGCCACGTACGAGACTACGTGGCTTTCCCCTATCTTCATTCTCAACTTTTTCCCGTATAAACATACTGTAATACGTAGTAGACCGCGGTAGATTGCCTGGAGCCCAGCCAAGGCGAGTCATTCTATACCATGTCACCATAAGCCTCATTCATTCCTGTTCCCGAACAAAGCAGCCAGAACGGGCACATCAATATATAGAAAGCTTAGTTAGTGTTAGAACAGTCCGTACACACGCAAAAGTCTAATCCTAAGCCAGCCACTACTGGGCTATTGCTGTTTTCATATCCGTTCTTGTTGACTATTCTGTTTTCGGTTTCTGTGGATGGATACATCACACAGTAAGACTTGTATAATGTTGTACAGTCTTTCTGCATGCAGTTGACTACAACTAGTCTCCGTCTCTAGATATAGAGAAGTATTTGTAATGTACGAATATGTTGTTTCATGCACACATGAGTGAATGCGTACTGTGAGTAGAGTAGCCTTCCAGCACTTGAATTCTCTCATGAATGTTGCAGCTTTAGTCCATACATGCCCTCCTCGTTCATTTTACTCATCATCAGTTACGAATCCGAGCCTCCAGTTTAATTTCTAACGTGACTCGTTGAGTTCTCTTTGCCTGGTAGCTTGGCTTTGGTGTTGTAGTGGTCGTGGTAAGGTTATATAGCATTATGGTTATATATAGGCACATCGACTTGATGCTCTCTCTGCTTCACTCCCTTTGAGTTGTCATCAAGTTATATGCATCAACATGCCATGCATCCGAAGTCAGGCCACAATGAGTCTGTTGTGTAGCCTCTGTGGGGCTGACGGTCATGGAATGACTGACGAGATGAGACCAAATGAGAAGACGTCGCATCACGTCGCTTCCTTGATGACATCCCATCCCTCGTCCCAAACAAAACACCACACTGCTTTCTCCTCTTTTACAAATACTTCTCCCTTTTATCATCTGCAGTGTGTATACTACAACTACTACAACTAAACCTATGTACATGCTAAACTAAATGGAAACTACCAATTTTCCTTTTGGTATATTTGATATTCCTAAAGCTAAGTAAAGGGCTTAGAAAGAAAATTGAAGTATCATATTATACTACACAGATATACTATAGGTATAGTATACGTTTGAGATTGTCATAAGCAAAATGACATTATCCAGTATGTACTCTACAGTTATGTTCTGTGTTTATATTTAGTGTACATGTGTCTCATATAAAACCTACAAGTTGTAAAATCTTATCTTTGTATGCGGGCTAGATTTATTATGATTGAGTCGAAGTTTTTTACGAATATGGAAATGGAAAGCATTGAAGATTTTCGGTGATTTTGTTGAAGATTGATTTTAAATATTTGAAGCATATTGATATTGGGAATAATAATAGCAAGAGCCGAATACTGATAACAAGCTCATCACTGCAGATTTTCCCCTAAAGTCTCTCTCAAGCACAATACATATGCATTGTGTTGATGTCGTTATCATGTGTGCCAGCATTGCACAATGTCTACCTTGCCGTTTCCTTCTCATAAGCCGTGTGCATTTCTTTTTATTATTTATATCGTGTTGCCTTAAAAAGCAAATTCGTACAATGGTGAAGTAGCGGAGTCTGAACATTTTTCTTGAGCAATGCATTGTAAGGTATAGTCCCGGATGGAGATCTTGTATTGTTGCTACAATGTGGAAATTCATATGTATGAGAAGGAGGAAGCATCTGATGTCTACAGTCTCCATACAAATTGGAAACATAAGCTCTGTGTGAGTAATTCCGTCACTCGACAGAGCGATACGACTCTACAGAAAGTAACTTTGCATGTGAACTACCACAGAGCTGTGCATAGACGAAGAAGACTGTCAGAGCCAAGCCAACTGAGAATGGTATGTATGGCGTTTGGCGTGTATGGCTAATGCAATATGTATACACCCTTTCTTCTGCACTCGTTCTCTCCTATTGCAATATTATGCCATTCATGTAGTCAAGTTTCTATTCCAGTATGGGATGGTATTTGTAAATACACGAAGCATCGGCATCAGTAATGGTAGGATGTTCAAGTGACTCTTGTCCTCTTTTGCAGCTCCTCTTCTTATTCCTTTCCATTTGCCAAGCAATGCATAGCAAATATACTAAAACACAACTTTCCCTATCGTCAACATCGTCTAGACGAGTACACAATGGATAATACTCTTTCTCTCTCAGCTCACATTACATACAGAAAGTGTAGCACTGTATATATTTTACCAGTATCACGCTGCACATTTCCAACGAGAGCAAACGAGACTTGGCATAAAAGACTGCAGTACTGTACATGGCAGTATTCCGGCAAAGAACCCCAACCATGGTTAATAAGCAAGCACACTTATTCCTTACAGTTTTCTTGCACATACGACGGTCTATAGGTAACAGTTTTCCTTTTCACTGAGCTGCATGCAATTTCTGAGCATCTTGGCGTGTGGTAATTCACTGACTGCAACTTCGTCTTCTTGTGTTCAGTACAGCACACACATAGGCACAAGTCATCGGGACTGATTCCCCTTTTCCGCTTCGTGCCATTTTATCAAAAGGCCAAGAAGGGGATGTGATGCAGGCATAATTCCTTCTATGCAATCTACTATATTTCTCAATATTATAAACCAAGCACGCGTCCTGTGCTAGAATCCTCGTCTTCTGGGTGTAGCACAATTTAAAATTGTCGGTTTCCCTTGTGGGAGTCTTACGTGTTTAGGTGATGTAAAATGCTGGTTAATAAGGATGGTCCTTAAAGAAACCCTTACAGAGTACTTTTGTTAACATGTGAATACCTAATAAATTCCCTTATTATGAAAAGCCACGCTTACCTATCAAAAAGAAGGTATTGAGGAAGTACTCCTACTTACTTTATGATATTACCATGCTCTACATCATGTTTCACGAGGATAGAAAGTTTGAAGGCTAAACATAAGTAAAGAGCTACCCAGCTACTACACCGCACTCATTGTTGGTAGTTTTACAGATGGTTTGTGGATGGGTAACCAAGAAAATGGGATCAGCAAAGTACTGCGAAGGATTTATCGATCTATCTATCTCATGGTTTTCAAAGAATCAAAGCCTTTGGTGACAATAGATAGCATATTCTAACTCGGTAAATATAAGCTCAAAGCTTCATGTAGTCGGGAAGACTTGTAAATACAAAACAGACTTTCTCTAGACATGCTTCAACAGACACCCACATAATGCACCCGTACGGGTCTTGGTGTTGCTAGCATGAAAAACGGAGAGAGACGAGGTAAAATATGTGTGTAAGGTTTAGCTGATTGTAAGTCCGTGAAAGTATCTCGAGTGTTTAGATGGTTTGAGATAAGCAGGTGGATGGTATAGCCGGGGAATTGGTGCGTACGATGATATAGTGGTTAGATTCTGAGAATAGATAATGGATAATGCACGGGGTTTGAGACTACGCGAAGAGTACAGTAGTTCGTATCTTGTTTTAGAACTGCGGAGTGTAGAAACATGAATACAATAACGAAAAGACTTGGAGACGGCCTGATGGGAAGACAAGGATGGAACGATAGTGTCGTAGAAAGGCGACAAGAGCAAGACCACCACAACTGATGAATGCTCTGTGAGAAAATCAAATATCAGTGAACAGAGCAAACTGACAATGCCTCTCTATATGAATAAACCATATCTGAGCTACTCTTCCTACCAAACCAGCTTTTCTTCTCTCAATGTAATATTTATTTCAATATTTTGTAGTCAGAAGCTTTAAGCATTGTGCAGCACAACCGCATTGTGAAGGAAACCGTGTCGTACGTTGAGTTGTAAGTACTAAAACATAATAACTGGGACTGGGAGTGTAGTATACCTGTGCAGTGCACATAATATTATTACACTGAATTCGTGTAGTTACATACATTACAGCAGATAAGATGTCGAAGAAACGAAGCGAAATAAGCCTTGTCAGAGGAAAACGATCAAAAAGCAGAAAATGACAAAAGTTGTATTGGTTGAATGAAAAAATACACCTCACTAAGCAAGTTGCCAAACCCGCAGCAGATATGCAACGGCAGGACCGCTACCGCTTCTTTATACGGGACTGTTATTTATTATTAATGTGTCTCTACTCCACTATTTTCAGATGCTTTTCTGCCATTGTAGCACAACGAATTCACAGAGCGGCAAAAATAAGAAGGAATACACTCCACTTTTTTTGATAACTTAAAATATTGAGTGTCATTGATACGCGAGTTGTGTACCTAAGGTAGTTTACTTAGAAGAGCATTGGCTGTGTAAGTGTTATAGAAGAGAAGGCAATGCAATGTCTTGGGAATCCAAAGGGTTGGAGCTGCGATGTTGGCTTTATGGTGTGACCCCATGAAGATTTATATCCCATTACCCCCTACAGTTTCTTTCCAGATAGTCAACTGTATACATTCGGATATTAATCGAATAGAACGGAAGAGCAGTACGTAGATAGGGAACATATTGGAAGAGCATGCACCGACTCATGGATTGTCTTGTATTCGCTTGAATGCTCCACTCCCGACAATAGACACAAGAGAATCCTTCTCCTCTCTCACTCTCTCTCGCTCTGTCCGATGATTTTTTGTTTGGCAAAACATTGCAAGCCGAAAGGCACAATGCTCCAACACCCATCAGGCGTGAATTCCCTTGGCCCGCACTTGTTCCATTTTACCATAATATTTTCTACTCCCTACAGTACTAGTATACACACTCGAAACTGCCATTGATTTTATATGCACGCATTTTCCATACAAAAGTTCTTTCTCACTGCATCATCCTAATGCTACCACTTCCACTACCACATTCACACTGGATTTCACTTCTCAATCATTGACGCTTTATTCAGATTGAGTCTCAAATCAGCCTTGCTCCGCGTCTACACAGGGGCTCAATTTATTCTGTACTTCCAAATCAGCAGGAAAGCGGCCCAGGCCCTATACACGCTCCCACTAGCTTTTCACTTGCAGTTGTAATATTTTTACAATATCCACATGCACACACACACAGAGGCAGAATGTAGAGAAACAAGTCAATTTCGAATCATATTCCTGAAGAAAATGGCATTCTCTCTCTCAATGTTGAATATATCGTATCTGTGTGCCCCCTTCCGTCTTTTCCATTTTCATTCCCTTACTTTGTTGAACAGACTGGCAGTCCCGTACAAATTGTTTAAAAGATTCAATCCGACTGCAATAATAACAGTTTGAAACTTGGCTGAGATTAGCTTGGCATAACTTTACATGGTGAGGGCTGACTGTGAGGCAGAAAGAGATTTCGCATTAAATTGCATTTCTAACTACATTTAAGATATAGCAGAGCAGTACGCAGTCTTATGTTATTGAAGTCGCACTGTAAAAGTGTCTTACTTATGGCTGTTTGTACTAGGAATGAATTGAACGTACCATGCTCGTAACTTGTACTCGTGGTACTCTTAATCTTCAAACATGGCCCAACACCACCACCACATCACATTCTATCTGCCACGACCATGACTCGATCTGTTTATTGTTTCGAATCCCATTGCAACCATATTTCACTCTCTCACTATATCATTCAAGCACTCCTCTCTTCTTGCATCGTGAGGCACAAGGCAAGGCATGCCAGTCTTGTCAACCGTGCCCTACTATTTTACACAAGAAGGCATTCAGGCGACTACTTATCTCTGTGTGCTTACGTGTCAGTGCAGTACACAGTTTGTTTGATTCGGCTTGATATAATTCCTGATAGATAATCTATAGATGCCTTTGCCTGTCCCATTATTTCAACTCGAACACAACTTCAGCAGAATGAATGCACTCACTCTCTGGCTCCTACTCACTCTCTCACTTACTCCCTGTGTTTCCTCACACTACTTATATATATTGCTCTTTCATACTACTACAGTTTAGTTTAGTCATTTGAGCATTCATTCGTTGATTCCTGCGATACATCGCCCTTCCTTTGTCCATGGCTCACTCCTCGTCATCATCCTCATCATTGGCCTTCATGTAACACAATCGAATACATTTATTCCATACACCACAGACACTCTTTTGCAACTCTATGACCTTTTAAGCATTCGTCCACTCCATTTTCCCATTGCAAATCCATCTTGCTGTGCACAATCGTAATTGCTACACAGAAACAATTCTTATTTTTGGCTACGCATTATAATTTATTAGTCCATGGTGAATATTGCATTGAAGAGATGAGAACATAAAATAAACGTAAGATTTTTTATGAGTCAGTTCAGTAAATATTAATTCGGGAAGAAGTGTTGGGTATGTTACCTACGTAAATTATGAAGTCTGAAATATTTTAGCCCGATTAGACCACAGAGTGTAACATGTCGTGAAGCGTAGCGACAGCGTATCTGAAATCTAAGCTTTATCAAATCGACGAGACGAAGCAAACCTCACATCAAAGCACAGCGAAGTGAACGGAACAAGGTAAGAGTCATGCAGCCATAATTCAGATTAGACTAACCCTAACCAAAATGCTGTCTCACAAGACACTCCCAAGATAAAGAACGAAGACACACAGAAAGATAACTTACAATGTCGCTGCTGTTATGTTACACACCGGCTGTTTATAGGCAACCACCTTCTACTCCTTAGCTAATACCTTCCACTTCAGATCTGGATTCGAGAAAAATACAAAGCAAGTGAACTGATCCGATGACAGACTAACACATGCATGGTCGCTTTCAACGGAAACTCGGTGGCAAGTAACTTTGTCAGATAAAAGTCTTAACATGTATAGCACCTGTAGATGTTTGATTCATTTATGTACACAGATAAACGCACAGAAGATATATAATAATGTATATAGGTGGTTGAGTATAAAATAATTGGCTTATATGTGTACAACATAGATGTGTTTCATTTTAACACTTGCATGTGCGTGTATGAAAAGAAGCTTCTCAATCTCCTCACAAATGCAAGTTAGTTTAAAATTTTATTATTATTCAATAATACCATGCATTGTACTTGTATAAAAATAGTATCTGCATTACCTAATAAATCTACGCTTTTATATGTACTAATGTTTGTCGCACAAAGACACTCATCTATTCAAAATTGAAGCTACCTATGTCAAAAATGAAACGATGTAAATATGTGAGGTATAGGTATTTTGATTGTTAGATTAAATCATTTGTAATCTAATAAAACACTAGAAATAATTCTACATATATCACAGTAAAAAAATTATGTTGATACAAAATGTCGTAAACGAGCTGCACACATTTTAACAACACTTTTGGCGGAAACTGCCGCATTAAATTACCTAAATTAATTAATTCTGCTTGTTAAATAAAAAATCTTAATAAGTGAAATGATCTTTGCATAATAATACGAATGTGACAATTAATATTTTATTATCCATGTTTAGCGATATAATTTATCCCCACCCTACTTTGTAATAATAGAGTAGAAGAAAATTGTGGGAGAAAGTAAATGGTAAAGTTTATGAGAAGATTGGAGTTACTATTACTTTCTTGTTTCTGCTTTAGTTGTGAAAATGAATAAATGAATGAGAAAAGAAGAAACGAGAATTAGCCTGGTCGTGGCTCGTCTGACTCTTGAATTTACCCTAGCCAGGAAAAGCTGATGTAAGGTAACCGTAACCCCAGTCAAATCGCCTGCATTCCCAACCAACATCAACATTTTACATTCTGGAAGCAGGAGCATTACTCCTACATATTATATTATACAGAGAGCAAAGCTACGAGAAGATGCGAACGACTCCTGGTACTTGTAAAGTTGGAAGCGTCTCCGGTTCCAACTCGGCACTTCACCATTGCGATGATATCAAGTCACGGGATGTTGATAAATGGTCCCACACCGGGGTTCTACAACCCAGTACTACAGATCGGAGGAGCATTCTCTATTCCTAAGTACATATTGCTAGCCTGTCCCTTTCTCCCTCTCTCACTCTCTCCGTATTATAGACTATCTGTGAACAAAGATTTTATATGCTCTGCTGACTAATGCATAGAATATGTACTCGGAGATGGTGGTTGTGTTGGTGTGAACTTAGACTGGGAAAACTCTGTTATTCTGAATGCAGACAAAGTTATATCCACACGGATACGATATTACTACTATTATTCCACCTACCTTATAATTTGCTCTTATAAATATAATATTATGTAACCTTATATAAAAGTCTGTGTGTTTGCTGCATACGTACAGATCCTTAGCGGCAAATGTTATGCTGATGATGGCTCTTCTTCTTGGTGCAGTGCATTTTTGTTTGTGTATTTTTATGCAAGAAAAGCGTTCGTCTTGGCGGCGGTGTCAGGGATATGTGTTGCTATATGCATTTGCATTTCCCGTTACATTACCACTATCGTCCTGTCTCCCTCTACGACTAATGTGAAATGTTTAAGGCTGTGGGATCCATTCAGTCTCTGTCACCAGTTAATCGAAGCGACCCAACTCTCGTTGTTATTCTCACATTCCACCATCCAATATGACTACATGAATATCTCCATGGGACAACGAACAGAGATTAATTTTTCCAAGCTCTCTTCTCTTACTTTCTAAGTTTGCACGTACTTTTCTTATTTCAACTATCTCCTAATCTTTCCTTTAGCAACTTCTTTTATTCTTTTCACAACTGCCATTACCACAATACATATTGTGCATTCTTCATTTTTAATAGCAGACACAGTAGACGCGGATAATAACCGAAAGGGTGAAAAAGTCTTTAGTATAAGGTGAATGAGCATTTGACGCAAACGGAGGAAGTTAGGCGATAATGCGAGTTTTGCAAGAATCAGCTGCAAGGATTCTGTGCAAAGTTACTCTAAATCTATTCAATTCGTCACATTAATTCAATTTCTTTATATCCATGCACACGCGAATTTTAGCTCTGATCACAATACCACGCCACAGTTTCAGATGGATATATCGTAGATGTGTCTATCAGTTTGGAGAACATTAAATGCATAACTTCATAAACCTAAAACTTTTCTAAGTATTTGTTCAATCCCATAATACAGATACTCTGAGTATCATACTCATAGCACTGTGCAATTGTGAATCAGTTTTCTGTAGAGTTGATGAGTATCTAATTAATATGAATTTTAATTATTTCTAAACAAACATTTCTAAACAAGCCATAATTATTAACTTGCAGGCTTGAAATTATTTTTTCCTTGACCCAATTAATAACTCCACTTGATAAGAGTCAGATTTAGCTTCGGAAAAGGTTTGAGTTTATCTCATTCATTCCGTCCATTTTCATTTAAAAAATATGTGTAGATCGTTTTGCAGGATTTATGAACATTGTCATTTAAAAAAGAAAAATTGTTTACAAAAACCTTTACTACCCACCCAAAGTATCTTAAATTAGTTATTCATATAATACAGATAACGATACAATATACCGTGGACTGTGCGTATGCGATTTATTATTCATCGTTTCGCTAATAGACACAGTTTATGCTAAACATCTACTAAGAATGCAGCATAATACCAGCATAAATTACATCCACACAAACAAGCTATGAGCAATTGCAAATATTACGAATGAATAAGAAATGTATATAACCAACGTTAGCCAAAGTCCTGTTCTTGTTCACGTGGATAATCTGACCAGAGTCCACATATACAAGATACATATAAAGTAAGTAGGTATAATTTTAACAATTTCTTCGTATATAGAAGGACTCCACGTAGAAAATAAAGTATTCTCTAGCCTTGGCTGTTTAAAGCGCTCTTGGCTGAAGTTCAGTTGCTTATTTTCATTTGTTCATACATGAAGACTCTCCTCCGACGTTTGCGTTTACTTCTTGCAATGCATACTAAAGCAGCAGACAGGCACAACACGGCACCGTAATGGAATGCAAGTAGCCAATCAAAGAGATGTTGAGGTGATTACCTATGCATGAGCATGGGTTGCTACATTGCATTGTATTATTGCTTCAGATCTGCAAGCAGAAAAATAAATCTAAACCAAACCGAAAATGAGATATACTGTGAACAGAGCTGCAACCACAGATCTGTACGCAACAAACGCTGCTAAAATAGAAATTACGTTACATAATAAGGTATGTAGTAGTAGTAGTAAACAGACAACGAATGGATCCTCGAATCTTGTACGGCTTTTTCAGTAAACTAAAGTCGTAACCGTAGTTTCATAGCAAACGAACCAAAGAAATGGAAACCAGAGAGAGAGAAGAGTCAGAGATGATGCACAGCGCATTGCTGCTACTTGTTAATATGAAAGCCTGGTTCGGGCAAGCACAAAGACATACCTTTATTCTCGCAACTTGTTACCCGGCCACTACAAATACTCTGGTCTTACTGTGTTAACGTGAGATGAAGTTCAGTTAAGTTCAGCCAGCACTTCGCGACTTGAATTCTATGTGTGTGTATGTGTGTGTTGGAACAGCCAAGTAAAGTGAGTCTGCAGAAGTTGTATGCACCTACTAATGTTTGCCTACTCTCGGATATAATACTATCAGTGTAACCGTGCAATAGAAAGAGACTTGGGCAGGAATGAAGAAACGTGTATGAACATACTAAAAGTCTTTCCACTAACCACCTTACCATAAAGTACGGCTTGATATGTATTGCCATAGGTGTTGTTAACGGAGTTGAAGACTTGTACACGGTCCATGTTGTGTGTTCGCATGGATGGTGAATAATAGAGAGGATTGATTCGCTCGGGCTGAAGAAGCTAACGCACCCGGAATGTGAGCTTAACGAGGAGAAGCGCTCTGCTCAAGATTTTCTTACTTGCTGACAGCGTGGTTGATATCAGGAGCCTGGAGATAGGATGGGATGCGACAAGCGACAGCCGCTTCATTGAATCATAATCGAATCCTAAGATATAGCTGCAAGGGAAAGCAGACACAGGACAGATACGAAAGATACGACGATGCTTTCCCAAATTCGCCTTCTTTCCTTGCCTTTACTACTACAATGCACTCACTCAGTCCGTGTTCGTCGCTAGAACACCATCCTGCTCTCGAATGTCTCTGTGCTGTGTGCCTTTCATATAATAATATAGTCGATACATTGCTTCCGTGCTTTATATAAACGCACAATAATAGTAGGAAGTAAAGAACCACCTACTCTCAACTTGCTTGTTTCCTAACTGCTAACCAACCAACCAGTGCAATGTACTTCCATCACATCACATCATATCCACGACAACAGTTCACTTGAATTCTTCAGCTTCCTCTGCTCCGTTGTCTTGCCCTCGTCTGCCCTACCAACGTCTCATTCTCAATCTTTACAAACCTCTTCACAACATCATGCACCATCACCAGAAGAAAAGTCCTGTTTCTCTCTTCTTCAAAATTCTATGCTTCTTCTGCTCTTTAGCAGACGGCTATTACACAATACCACTTCACTCTCAAAGCTATTCCTTTACTCCATCATTCCTATTTCCCATCTTTTGTAGTCGTAGGTACATTTACAAGGACGAGTGGAGAGAAGAGGGACTATCTCTGTAGTCACAGGCTGGGTATCTTAGTCACTCATTGACAGTTCAATTCACTCCAATTTTCCAAGTCTCTTTTTAATATCCATATAAACCTAACAGATTTATCTTACTTCAGATGAGATCCATGTTAGCCCCATGCCTGTAATAATATATGGTCGTCATATTACACTATGAAATACTAGGTTCTTTTAAAATACTTTCTCTTGTCAATACATGTACTTAGGTAGGTATACTACTGCACTAGTAATAAAGTTATAATTCTAAAAATAAATGATAAAGTTTTACATACATATTACACAAATTATAATACATACCGACAAAATCAAAGTGAACCTACGAGAAGTGTGAGAAGCAATCGTCAAATCTTATGGTATGGTACATCCTTCTACGTAGAAGTTGTTTGTTTTGTTGAAAATAAACGATTTAAATATACACGGAGATTTACTGCATTTTATATGAACTAGGGACAATCACCCAATTATAGATTTAGTGGACTATACACAGTTCACTAAAAGAAAGCGTTGCTGGTTAGTATAATCATGCATTGCTTTAGTATATGGTTTGTAGTTTTAGTATAGGTATTATAATATATAGGTATAGGTAGTAGGGTGAAGGACAATAATATTATATCCAGTACAGAAGAGCTACTTATATACTTGGACAGAGTACCACATCAGCCCAAGTGCCTTGCCTGGTTTACTTTGCTTTGGTTGAATGTAACAAACTAAAAATAAAATAGAATAGACAGATTTGGCTTGCCTTGGCATGGCACTGGGAACTGGAGAGACGAAAAGTAAAGTAGTGAGAGAGTGAGAGCTAGTCGATATTTTGTCCTGGCCTGTCCTGTCCTATCAACGAAAGAAATGGGACCTGACAGTTTTCCGTAGTTTTCTCTCCTTCCCTTTTGCTGCTGTGTGAGTTGACTTCCATTGGGTTGGCATGGCATGGCCTGGTTGCCGGCTGGAAACACTACTTCTACTACTTCTGAGTGACTCTTCTTTCTCTACTTGTTAAGTTACATAAAATGCAGAGCTGAGGGAGCTCTTACCAGTTTCATTCCACTCACTCTCCTTGGAAATACGAAATAACAAGGGTCTTACAACTAACCAACTTATTCCTAATGCAGATAGAAAATATAACATGAATACTACTTTTCCTTATATCCAAGAAGATGCCAACTTTGGGAAGTGTATATAAAGTGTTATCCACTTCGTAGCTATACAAGTGGATATACACTCGTATAATTACTTATATAGGCACATCAAAGAATGACAAGAGCAAGGCGCAAGCAGAATCCTCATTTCAAGTGCCACTCTGTATCTGGTTGGCCAAAATTGCGGTCACTCACTGGAAGATCACAGCATGTCTCACAATTAAACTTGACTTGGTCATTAGAAGTTTTACCACCCCGAATGATGGACACACTATGATTGCTACTTTACTACCACTCTTGTAATGCCAACCAATGTCAATTATGCACAACTTCTATTTAACACACAAGAGTTAACACTAGCTGCTTCAGTCTTTTATTTATTACTCTCTATTCATTTGCCTCATTTCAGCTGAAAACTCCATAGTAGAACGGTTTTGAGTTAAAGATAAAGTAAAGTGAAATGTACATCATGCCACGTACACCGTCTAGATATTTATCTACAAAACATTTGCCAAAATGCCCCTACAAAAACTACCAAGTTGATTTCTTACAAAATACAACTGAAATTTTCTTAAAGTATATAGGCTTAAAAAAGAACACCCGAAGTGATGCATGGCAGAATGATCCCCAGACAGATTTTGCTCTTATTCTCATATGATGTTCCCCTAACATCC
>JABASD010001348.1:0-42149 GCA_019776165.1 Pogonognathellus flavescens | reverse complement strand
AACGATGGGCTACACATTCAGAATACCAATAATATCCATAGACATCATAAATAGGTAGTTATATATTTTTTTAAATCGAGCACAGATGAATGAATCACCCTCTGTATATAAATATCTAGATGTTCACCGATTAAAAGTCTGGCTGAAGTGTAACACTATTAATGTATGTAGTTAACCTAATGGCAAAACTTGTACTGTATGTTCTATGTAAAAAATTGCAAAACATCATCAAGGTGAATAAAATGGTCAGTATAATTTAATTGCAACTTTGCTTTCTTCGTGATTTATTTTCGACATCAACAACTCCTACACTTCAACTTATCCCAAAATAAATAAAAATAGCACGTTAGTTTTCCTATGGAGAAAGCAGTTTCTTTTTTCAAGGCATTTTTATTGTGACGTGCATCTGTAAAACTTTGTAAGGACAAAGTATAGAAATAGCTGCACATAGAATACTGCGACATACTTCATATACGTAAATTCCATTTTTTTTCTTGTGTGAAATTTAAGGCAATGTCATGAAATGTAAGGTAAGCTCATTGTGGTGTGATCATGGCGCAGAAACCCCATTCACACGTCGACATGTCTGTACCACTCAATCCCACCTACACAGATTCAGAAGAGATGAGTGGAAAAATGTGACTCTGTGACCATGATAAGTCAACTTTAAGCAGACGGAGAAGTCGCATTATGAAATTGTAATCCTCACGTATTACAAGCCAAAAACGGACTTAACTTGTACAATTGAAATGTAGTCAAAGAATTTCTTAGCACGAGTTCCGTACATTTGTAACCAAAAATGGGTACGAGTTAAGTTTACCAAATACCTAGTATCCTTTGTTGCGACATGAAAAATTGAAAAGTCTTTTCTTGAGAATACCAAAGTAAATACATAGCCCTTCCCTTCGATTCCTAGTAAATGAAGTTTGAAAATGGTCTATATAGTAATGGCTGTACGTGACCCTTTTCATAAAACTTCCTTTTGTTTATCCATCGGTTTTTCTGACTTTCATCAATCAATCAGTAATTATTAATAACTTTGAAAATGCCAGTTTACCCTTTGTGCCTAGTCTGAAAGTTTCGTTGGGGATTTTACAGACATATTCTAACAACTTATGATGATGACGGTGACGTATGAACAAGCAGTAATCAAATTAAATGATTCATTCATGAAATGCACTACTAAATATTTTTAACTGACAAAACTGTTTTTTGGTGTTGTATGTGATGTATAAGATAATATCTAATCATATAACTTTGGTTGACGTAAAAAGACCATTGTAGTAGTAGTATACCCTTGTGAATGCGATGCAATTAAAAGATTTGCAAGAAATTTGGCAAAACATCATCGGTGGTTTTTAATGATCAGCCTAACTAAGTACATATAACATTCACGAGAATCAACATTTACCATTTACAAATCATAAACATTTCATTACGTACAGCAGAATGATATTTTAGCTAGAAGTCATTTTTTTAAAATTTAACGTTTCTTTAACATATTAATCACATTACATTTAGGTTTCAAAACTACAGTAACGTTCGTGCTTGAAGACAAATAATATATTCACGTATATTGATATGCTGATATTGTGACGACAATTCCTGAAATAAAATTGTCTACATTTCAGAGTTCACAATGCCATCAAATCAAGCTAAGTACATGACCAATAACCGTATACATGTTCTGGAAGAGCGATCTTGTATATTTTAGTGTGATGACACTGTCGGTGCGGTGGTAGCAACCTGTAGACTTACAATTCTAGGTACTATTGACAATAATAACATTACGAAGGCATTCATCTATTGTAGCATAGTACAGGAAATTCTATTGGCTAAAAACGGCTACCTTTAATCTAATAATGGCATTATTATTACAAATACAATGTACAATATAATTTTACAGTTACCTATATCATTTACATATATCATAAATACAACATCGCATCTACACTTTCACAATAAGCAGAGTACATTACATGTCTCTATGACACTTTCCTTATATGAACAGGGACACAGATATTACACAGAAATGAGTATCGTAAAGTTCTCCACATTTAAAATTATATAATATATTAAATAAATTCATAGATCATCTGATTTCATTAAGTTTATTTTACTATTAGAGTGCATAATTCATCTTATGTTTATTCACAGTGACTAGAGAATAATATTTTAGCGTTAGTCTCAATTAGCAAGCAGCCCGTCATGTCTAAGTGCAGTACAACTCTCTCGGTTTCAGTATACATCTGAGGATGTACCTGTACATCAAAACTAACATTCATCGGCTACACTAGACTGTTTTGGCTTTTGTAATTTGACAGAGTTAGAAATATGGGTTAGTGTGGTCTAACTATAAGTGAAGCCATTAATATTAAGAGATTACAGTTCTACCTAGTCGTAAATCATATAGAGTTGGTTAATGTGGTTGGTCTACTGTTGAGAGAGAGAGAAGGAGAGACGTTTCAAAGAAGACCAAGGTCGGAGCGGACTCCCCTGTATCTTAACCCTTCGCAAGAAGCCTCTGAGGATTTGCACACAGAGCACACGCAAGATTCGGCCTCTTGATAATCGTACCTGCAATGAAACATATATAATTTAAAGCGTGAGAAATTCTCAAGTGAATATTTATCTAAGGTAGAGTGAAAATATACTAACCGTTCAGTTCCTGGTTCCACTTCAGGATCACAATTCCTCAAAGTAGCCGAGTTGGATTTCCGACTGCCATAGTTGCAAACTGGATGCTGGGATTTCTTATAAGGAAACCGGAAATCTGGAATCTAAATGTTAATAAATATGAATAAATTAGATACAGGGACTAGAAAAGAAAAAATGTTGCAATTTTAACATCTGAACAAGAATTTAGTTGATTACCTCATTAGAGTCGCATCTACCCCAACACGACATGACATTCACGACATCCCAACATTTTTTCCCTGTAGAATCCGTTTTGGTCACCTGCACAGACAAACATGCATTTCAATTCAATACTCGATTTATCTTTTTATATCCATTTGCAATAGTTAACAAATGGGACGAGTTATAATTTCATCTATAGGGAGATTCTCATATAGCCCCGTACAAAAATTTTACTGATGATTAGCAAATTAACTGCATACGACGCAGCTATTAGTGAAAGAAATGTAGAAATGAATTTACCCTGTAAGAGTAGAGTCGTCTGTGACAATTCAGAGTGGTGGCTGGGTCAACAGGTCCAGTGCCAAGAATGGTGAGTCCGTCCTCGGAGCTAAGGGGTGGACTTGAGTCTCCGCTTAGAATCGATGCCAAATCATCGGCTGTTAGTCCATTTGTTTCACCATTGACATGACCATACTCCAGGCAGAGGGTCACCAACAGTGCAGAAAAAAATCCAGGCCACATTTGATTAACAATGATGGGAATGGCTAAGTCGACTCAGAGACTCAAGAGGAAAGTTGGCGATAGGAAAGAGATTTTCAGAATTTACGAAATATTCAAAAATTGTAATAATTGTAAGCTTTCTGATATGTCAACTATTTTTACGAATACAATTACTTAATTTTGCCTATGACCAGGAAGAAATTTTTGTTTAGGGTGAGTTTAGGAAATTTTGGGAATCGTTTGGAAGAAAATAGAGATAAAGACCAAATCAAAGAAAGATTTGGTTGAAGGAGAAAAGAGTTGAGCCCTGGTTCATCAACAAGTGGTAAATGGTACAGGGAAGCTGAGATCTCCGGGTTTTATAGACTCTACAACAGCATTACAACTGCTCCCATAATATTCCCGTTCAGCTCTCCATTCACTCCCCGATAGGAAAACGAGTCAACTCAGATTGGATTGTTTGTTACATTTGAGAGAGTGACGCAAGTTCTCTATTCGGGATTTTCCTACCCGTGAGATACAATCTATACTTCATCCCTAGTAGAATGTATCCACTCACACATACTCAAATAGTGCTGAAGCTAATCAGTCTGCCTACCGTACTACATATATGTATATATGTAACAGTTAACAGTGCTATGCTATATTAACGAAACAACCAAAGTAGAAATAGCCACACTTATCATTATAGTCTTTATTTTCCATTTTTTACACTTAATTCTATACAAATTCGAATTTCTTAGTTATATAACTACTTGAGAATATCTGTATGATTTAAGAAACTCGAAAATGTTCCATACTTGAGATTTTTGTTAATTACAGACAAGTTTGCAATGTAGCATCAAGGACAGATTGGACTGGACAAATGAAGTGTATAATTCAATTGTGTTTAATCTTTCACAAAATCATATTCATTTTTGTTCATTCCCGACTAAGAGGAATTTGCCTTGAGGTAATGTAAACTCCCCATTTGAATAGATTTCTTGACCACGCAGAATTGTTGTAAGGACTTTCCCTGTTAATTGTTTGCCTTTGTAAGGAGTCAGCTATTGTATCAAAAGAATGAAATTAATTTGAATATTCCTAAACTTCATAGGTGCATTACATATCTAGTGGCAGGTTTATGCAAAAATATTTGTATGATGTAGTACTGACAATTGGACAAAGAATTAGGTACCTTATTACGATGCTGTATGATGGATTCTTCAACCTTAAATAGTAAAAGTCAAGAAATTAAAAACAATACTCTTCACTTAATTAACTGTCATCTTTGCGGAAAGAAAGAAAAGAGAGGCCAAGTATAATTCAATGACCGAAGAATTAAAAGGACGAAATGCTTACACAAAATTCAGCAGTTGGATCCCATATGACGAAGTCGGCATCATATCCTTCTTTTATTTCCCCTTTGGAATTTTGGAGTCCAGCTAAACGAGCTGGGTTGACACTCATCCACCTTGCTAAGTCAATTATACTAAAACCTCGCTCTTGCGCTTGTGTCCAAATAATTGGCAATCCTTTAATATCGTAAGATGTTATACAAATTACAAGTTTCAATTACATATATATTAAAAAGCTTCTTGAACTGATGTGTGTAATCTAAAGTTTTCTTTGGCACAATACAGCAAGTACTAAAGTATAGTAAATTTATATATTTACCAAATTGAACAGACGAAATTCCTCCCCAAGCTTCATTGAAATTTTTTTCGCCAGGCTGTTTCAATTCTGCTGTGCAAGGTGAATGGTCGGAAACAATCATGTCAATCACTCCAGTTTTAAGACCATTCCATAAAATGTCCTATATAAAAATCATATTACAGTTCATGGAAAAATTATTTTGTGAATACTCTAACGCTTGTGATGCTTTGAATAAATACCCTATTGTTTACATCCCTTATTGGAGGACAGCATTTAAATTGTGTTTGTTTTTCAGATACGTCTTCCGCATTAAGAGTCAAATAATGAGGACAAGTTTCTACAGATATCGGATATCCTTCTTCCTTTAATTTAGAAATTATTGGTAAGGCCGTTGCAGCGGAGAGATGCACGACATGGCATCTCACGTTCCTAATATTTTCCATCAGAATCATTTCTTATAGTATATTTACGATTTCATTGATGAAATCTTATCTGATAAATGTAGCTAACTTGTATTTTCTACAAAGCTGAGCAACAAGATCTATAGCGTTGCATTCCATCTTTTCAGGTCGGGACAATAAAAATGTGTTGTATTCTGCCGGATCCTTGTTTTCATCAGAATCTTCCACGTTACACTCCACCTCTGCATGAAACTAACAAACAAATTTAACATGTAGCAATTGGCATCATTTTTTCATCTAATTCTCAGTTGGAACACTAACCGCAAAATGTTAGTAAATATTGATCACAATTTGTAATGCGTTAGTTATTAACATAAATCTGGATGGGTGCTTTAAAAATATTACTGTACATACTATATACATATGAACATTTTACAAATGCCTAAATCGTGTACCTACTACCTACATAAAACTGTAAATGACACTATCTGGTCAAAACCATCTGTTTTTTTTATATCCATATTGACATTTTTACTCAGATTTGGATTTATAGGTTCTTTTTGTACCTACAAAAACGTAGTATACCGTAATGCAAATATGTAAAACAGAATTATGTGCATGTAATTTAAAACGTTTGTAACGAACAGGTGTGTATGTAAATTGTGTAATGTACACACATGTATATATCAATTAAGCTCAGGTAATATGTACGGGGAATAATGTATCAGCGGCACAATGTTTACTCGTCATCGCATATACTATAGTAGTTAGATATTTTTTGTGCATAGATGTGATAAATAATATTATAATAAAAATAATTTATTTTTTACTTACAGCGAGAACACTGTCAGTTCCTTGAAGCTTACTAAGAGCCAAATCAACTTCAGACTCACTGACTGCTGGAAATTCGTCTACACCACTGTCAATTAAGAAGCATTTAAATCCCACGACCCCTTTGGCTATAAGCGGCCTTAATTCGTCCTAAATACATTCAGAGTTATTTTTTACATTCAATTTTCAAGTATAGATAATACAGATGTTGTAAAAACGGGAAGAAGAGCTTTATGAATTGGAGAATCTAATTGTGTTGTTAATTGGACAATTAAAAGTGGAAGTAACCTCATTGTTTGGAACGACGCCTCCCCAGAAGCCTACGTCAATATGACATTTTCCTTTAGCTGATTCTAGCTTTTTCTCCAAGTTATGCACCGTAACAGTTGAAGGTATTGAATTTCTATGCAATTGTAATTTGATTAGAAAATATTATATGTAAACTTCATGAATCTGAACAAACTAAAATTGTGCAATAAATTACAAAGGCATATCAATCAAAGTTGTGATTCCTCCTGCAGCGGCAGCTCTGGTTGCAGTCCAAAAGCCTTCCCATTCTGTCCGTCCAGGTTCATTCACATGTACATGTGAATCCACAAGACCAGACATTAGAACATTATCTCCTGCGTCTATTACCTGTGTGCGAATTGGTAATGAGTTTTTAAAACTATTATCTTTGTATCTACATGTAGATATAATATAATCTTCAGGATTTGTAAAAACGTTACAACACCTTTTCCTGATTATTGAGACTTTCCGAATCTTTGCCTTTTACAATCCTTATGATTTTCCCTGTATTGTCATTTACGTAAATAGTTGCAGGAATTAGCTCATTCTCTATCAACACCTTCTTCCCGGTGATCTTCATTTCGATATACTAACTCCTTGAAAGTTGACACACAAATCAGAATTTTACCTGAATACAACACAACGAAATCGATTATCATATAAATATTATATGTACATATTTACGTGCAGCAAAAAATGACAGATAAGTTAATTAAAAAATGCAGTATTTGGTTTCATGTAATGAACACACTGTTAATTTGCAAGGGTAGTATACACACGTGAGTAAATAAACTGGTTAACAATAGGGTAAAATATTGATGTCCTATGTAGCAAAAGCAAACAACTTTATTGACAGTTTTTCAAAAGCGGATATTATTCCTGATGCGAGTCTTTTAACTTGAAGGATTCAGTTATTTTATTTCCCTTCGTGCACTGTGAATATCACGGTTAGACTAATGAAACTTAAATACAAGCATAGCTAAGTATAACCAAACTTTGAAGATGTACATTACATTAGTATGAACGACCTGTGGTAATACAGCGTTTAGATAATTTAGGTGTGGGTACATGACAGTACCATGACAGTACAACGTGCATAGGTTTAACATGGTTTAACTATGTGCTGCAGCATGTGAATATAACACTGATAACCTAATAGTGTATTACATTTGCTTGAGAATATAAATTACATTATATACAATTGGTATCGTAGTGTTAACCTTCATCCTAAAGCTTTTAGCTCCTTGAGACAATGACCGTCTCCACAGAACTGGACAAAATTTTCCTGAAATTTTCGTCCTATACAAGGTTCTACTAAGTTCTTACGTAGGTATTTGTGAAATTAATGAAATTGGTTTCACACGTGAATGTTTTAATTTTATCTACAAATGCCTTGAGAAGCTTTCAGTTGATTTCATTTTGTGTACTACTGGGACTTTTTATGTATCAAAAGGACCATATGGATGATACTATTTTAAATAGTTTTAAGTTTTAACCAGGGTTTATTATTGCTTTCTGTTTAATTTCCTTTCGCTTTAATAAACATTTCTATTATAGCAGTCCATTGCACTCACTGCCATCAGATCATGTAATTATACTCCCTCAGTTCTGCCTATACATTTTATAGTTCGTAGTAGTTTCATTCGTTTCTTTTCTATAAAATGTATAGATAGGTGTGTACAGAAATGTAAAATAAACGTAATAAATTTTATGCAAATCATTATCTGTTCCGGTTGATGAAGCTAAAACACTCATGATGTGATTTATTGAAGTCCAGAAGTACACCAAATAAACTGTTTCTTCTGTGGATTGTTTATAAAAGAAAATTATGTCTATGCACATAATAATATGTGTATAATAAATAATTCTAAACCTGATTATGCCAACATAATGTGAGACAAAGTAATACTAGTAATAAGCACACACACAAAAATATAATATCTTTTATTTACAACTGTGTAATAATACTCTATCGACAAAAGTGTGTATGTATGAGTATAACATTGAGGTGGCATAATTTACGATTTCATTCAAAACTGATCTAACGATAAATATTACTATTAATTAAATTAAGAAAACTAATTGCAGTATTGAAAGTTCAAATCACTCAAAGATTATTTTGCTACATTTCCTTATAAGTATAGGTCTCTAGAAATGACTGAAGTCTTTTGACATCTCTACTAACTCTCTAATACTTTCCTATGTCAGTTTAAGGAGATAAAAGTTGAATAACACTTGTGGTATGGTACACAGATTACGTTTAATATGATGAACTTTGAGACACAAAAGTAGAAGATGAGACAAGACAACAGGGAATTAGAACTTCAATGTCAGCATCACGTGCTCACTTTAATCTTTAACTGACGGATTATGTCATTAGAGTCTGTAGTCTGTATCATTAACATTTCTGTATAAAGCTATAAAATATCATTCAATCTAATGTTAGCAATGTCCACTGATTTGTCACTATAATAATTCTATTGCTTATGTCAAGCCATTTTTAGAGAAGTCTGATGTATGTAATGTGTGAAGGAGTAATAGTAAATATTTTAAGGAATCACATAAGTTCGTAAAAATGGTATTGGGTAGAAATCAGTGATGGATGGGAAATTGATGTATAGAAATTGACAGTGCACTAAAATGTGTTCAGTGCTGGAAAAAACTCGCGGGTATTTTTCGGCTCCGGTCTTTGCCCGGGTGCGGATCCAGGTGACTTGGTTGTATTTATATTTGAATGCGCAGAGGCAAGGAAATGCGTGTTTTAAAAGTAGATCAATAAGCCACAGAGACGCTGGTTGTTTCGTCCAGCAGCGTGTGTACATTACGAGTTAGTGATGTAGTTGTAGTACAAGAGTAGTAATAGTCGAAGTAGTAAGACTGGTGCTTTAGGGGATTGCATGCAAGGATTGGGAGAAAGAGAACCGCACCGCAGAACGTGAACTCTGGTGTTACGGGCAGAATCGGGGAAACCGTCTATGCGACACTGACATTACATTATTTTATTACTCACTTACTCAGTCAGCTTTTCCTCTAGAAATATAGAAAGCAGTCAACTCACCGTGTGCAGGCAACCTACACGGCCTACTGCACGGAAAAGTTTCTCCGCTCTTAAATCCATATAGACTCATATAGGAAATAAAAGCGAGAGCGACTCAGCGGAAAGTACAGAGATCTCTTACTCAGAAAACATTACATTTGTATTATAGCCAGCTAAAGCCAAAGCGTCTATTTCTACAGACACACACACACCTCCACGTATTTTGTACTTATAGGGCCATAGTCTGCTGGCTGCATATCTCTGCGTGCAACTCTTTCTCTCGCACATAGTCCTCACATCATAATAAGTAATACACAATGGTTCTTTATACAGGCGCTGCTCTTGCGACTAGAATAAATATAAGCCTGACTCCGAAATTCGGAACAAACACTACATTTAATATATCCTTCACAAAGTCCCATTCGCAGAAATAGTCGTTATAGTAAAAGCAGTATATTACAAGTTACAAGCAACAGCAGCATCAAATGGACTTCTGTAGACCAGACGGGACCACCAGATCACTTTCCTGCCTTTTTCTTAGCTCTCTTTCTGCTCCTGCTGCTCTGACGAACTGACTCACTCACAACTCGTCTACAACTACTACAACTACTCCTGTGTTCACTTCTTCGGCTACTTCTTCCACGGCTATCCCATCTAATGTACAACTGTTCTCTTCTTTTCTGTTGTGTCTTGTGTGTGGTGTGCTGTAATGTATGTGTGTTTCTTCCATCAGAAGAGTAGCAGTGCCTATTCATAATAATATCTCTACATGCATGTATATTTAGTCCGTAGTGGATATAGCAGTCCAACACCAAGACCAAAACACGTACGTCTACTCTTGCGACTCGTATTATATGGAAGTAGTAGATGTGCACGTAAAGTAAAGTAAAAGAGCCGAATAAGACGACGACGACGACGGACGGACACGGGCAACGGGTGTTCAAAAGTGGGTCACTCTTTAAACTCAACCTCTCCCTCTTCAATTTCAAATACCCGAATTACTATTTGTACGCGCAGAGTGGCAAACACACTATACCACACTCCTACTACTATTACTACCACAGACATAGGATACGACAACATAAAACACTTAAATTAGGGAAGAAACCCCACACACACAGACACACGACGTAAGCGGAAAAGTGATTGAGTCACAACAAAGTGTGTTAATTACGAGAATGTTATCCGTAGTTTGTAGTCGACTTAAGGAGAAAGTCAGATAGTGGAGTAGAGATAAATAAGTAGAGGGAGAGAGAGAAAGAGAGACAGACGCAACAAATTAATAAAAGACACACACGGTCCTTCGGGTTTTAACTTACAATCTGAAAGGCTACAACTCATTCGTCATTCATATATCTAGGGATTTAGCCAAAAGAGCCAATTTTATAGGAGGATATCGGCAGGCCAATGGTCCGACCTGAATGGTCACCTAATGAAAGTTACCTCAGGAAGTTTGAACGCCTAGCTTTCGCTCTTGTGCGGACCCGACCACCGAAAGAGGTAAACACATTCCGTTAACCCACCCTCTTATGTTTATGTCACTTAATTCAACCCGAATTGAAATTATCTCTTTTGTAATGGAAACTAATTTCGTTTTATGACTAAAACAGCAACCATGTCAATCAGTAAAGAAAAATCTGTGGTTAGAAAAAGCAAAGGGCTTAGCAGGCCCTTTTGCCTTGGCCTTATTAGTTGCGATTCCATATGTAGCAGAAAATTCTTCCGGGCCAATTATCGTTGCCTCTTTGCTCTTATCAGCCGTTGATGCTTGTCTTACCGGTAATCACATTCTTTACTTACAAAATTACAGTCATTTATAATTAAGCAATCTGTAAGCAACATATGCACCTGTATATTCACACGTATGTCTTATATCCATATAGGTATTGTATGGTTTATACAAGTTTAGTAATTCACGTGTGCTATTTCTGTGAATTGATTGTTACGAATCTTTGTGGATGAGAAATGGACAATGAAGGGTGTTTGTTGATTTTGTTTAGTTTGGTGCTATACCGACTTCGAGTGCAAACATGGACACTGCAACGGCGACCTGTTCACTTGCCTCTTCAACTTTACAGGGGAGTTCCCCGCCTTTTTGGTGGGGTGGTGGTGGATCCAAGCTCAATCTGCGGGTTTCGCCGCGTGTGCCAGAACACTTAGCTGTATCGTGGACTCAATTACGGGTCGACATGTTGAGACGCTCATGGAAAATACTTTGGGCACTTTTACACCTTTAGGAGCACCCATGGACATTTTGGCCGTTGGGGTCACGGCTGTGCCAACAATTATGTGTGCTCTTGGAATGGAGGTCCGTATTTATTCTATACAGTTCTCATCTAAAATTTCCTTTCCTTTACATTACCATGAATCTACAATATTCCATTTCGTTAGAATATTCTTTTTAGCATGCAAAGCTTTTAGCTTTATTCGTAGAAATAAGATGAAGTTGTACAGAATGACGAAGTGTATAGTGGAGAAGTATTTGACTTTAATAATACTACTTTTCACATTTTATTCACAGTATATAATTATTTCCCGTCTACTGTGACAAACGTACTGTTCTCGTTCATTTATGTCACAAAACAAACAAAACAGAACCAACAAACTAGAAATTACCACCGGAAGTATTTGTACATAATAAAGAGTATAACATAATGTTCATTAACTAAGTATACTGGTATTTATACACATGAGATATATAAATATGAGACAGAAATTGAGATGAACACTAGAACGGAAACTGAAATTATTAGTAATTACAAGCTCCAAGAGTATCAATCTATTCAGGATAATTATTCAAAGAAGCTTCTAGGATTTTCAGCAGTTCCAGTTCTACTACGTTCTGCAGTGTTACTCGTCTTATCTGTAGAACAAATATTACCATGAGATTTTTGTAATTACAGTGTCAATTAGGTTTGTTGAAAACAAAATATTATGCAGAAACTATCTGTTTATATTGAAAATTATATAATTAATGGAGCAATGTAAAAAAGACTTACGGATGACTTCATTAGACATGGCAAAATCATGTTCTGGAGTTGGACCACGAGATTGTATATTTTTGGGTACGTCTACTGGTCCGGCATCGTAATCTCTGAGTCTACTTGGTTCTGGCATAGCATGGATGCTTACAGCGAGGAAACAAACAGTCAAAAAGGCAGCAAAACCGAGAATTTTGGAGAAATCCATTTTGCCCGTTGATTCTTTTTGTTATTCAGGTATAAAGGTAGAAATATGGACGTGAGTACAGATTCAGAAAATGTAAGTCAGACTGAAATTACAGAAATATTTTCGTGACTGTTACCTACAGCTTTTATACAGATATGTAGCAATTTACGTGTGCAATTGAAATTGATGGCTAAGCTTGGAATAGTAAATCAGAGAGATGGATCGAGATTGTACTACTGCAAGAAAGGCTATCGCACAATTCAAACGGTTGGGCTGTTTGTTATGTGCTTGATGTATCTGTATGTAGGCTGAGTGATGAAATCTTCTCTACTGTTCAAGTTCAAACAATACATTTTCCTTTTATATTACACTCACTGCGAATTTTGTATCGCCAACATTTTTTGCATTTTCTCACACAAGTTGCCGCATAATAAGCCACATGCACAGAGACTCGTATTGTTTGTGGCAAAGCTATGCAGAGAACTGGGAACAAAACAGAAAAAACATATTTCCTATAACAGATACGTCAGTACATAACAAACCAACAAACACATTAGGGAATCTTTACTCTAGAACTCTTTTCTTCTGCAGCCAAATCATAACACACTTGAGATTTCCATGCGAATTCATCACCAAGATTAAGTAGTAGATAACAGGAGAAAAAATTCTATTTTACACTCCACTATTTTATATCACAGCAATTAATGGTTAGGTATATATAGAAAAAACAATAAGTAATCATCTCATTATTATTGTGTATTGTATCCTTATTCATGCATCATGTCATGATATTATTGTAATGCTAGACGTGAACTACTCCACTCTGTGTGCTGCAAAGGATAATACATGGCTTGGCTCTGTGGTGGTACTCGCAAGAAAATAATAAACTGGTTTACTTTTTGCTGTGTGTCTGTGATTGAGTTGTGAATTGTGATGGTATAATATTCTAGCAATGCTTTTGCAGCTGTAGCAGTGTCCATAAGAAATAAAGTGGATTCTGTCCCTGTCCTGCATTTAGTTTAACAATTTCTGTTTGTATCAACCAATACGTGTGCATGTTACAGATACTTCTTTGCATTCATAAATAAGCAATGGACACCTCTCTCCTGCAATTCCCTATTCCCTTTACTTTGCCTTACCTACATTCTTGTTCTTATTATTATATATAGAAATTAATGGGCTGTGGTGGCTTTAGTTTTTCTATCTTTTCATTCAATACCATTATTTGCACTCTTGACCATAATGTGAACTAATGAACGTGCATTAGTAGTGCTCGTAGGAATTTTATTTGTTGTTAATGTTGAGTTGATTGCCACATAGCAGCGTACAAATCGTAACGATTACAATATGATTATTACATTAGACAACTACAACACTAACAATTAGTCTCAAAGTCTCAATGAATGTGAACTGTGCAAGTATTCCGGTTCCGGAGTATACTACATTCTATTTGTATATTTCTGTTCTGCTCTAATACGATAAAGCATGATATTACATTGCCCTATAGCCTTTGCTCTCAGATTCAGTTTTTTCCTATCAAGTAAATGATATCATTGTGAAATACGGCAGGAGAACTTACACGAACACACACATGCACTCATGTACCTTCTGTTTGCAATTACACACTAAAAGCTCTCTTTTTCTCATTTTCTATTCTCGCTAACCTTGAAGGTATTGCTAGAATGTCTCACAATCACAATCAATAACGTACTATAGATTTTTTAGGACAACGCACTATTGGAGCTTCATCTGTCTTCAGCAAATTATCATACCTCATTATTCACTTGTGCTTATAGTTCATAATATACCCATACCATATTATATACCCTACCTAGTATGGTATAACGTTTGCGGCTTACTGTATAGTATATTATAGTATGTGTCATTATGTCGGAATAGTAGAAATATAATAACAGAATAATGCGGGGTAATTACTTCCACATGGCAAAAAGTGACTCTTGCACGAAAAATGTAAATGTATGTTTGAATAAAATTATGTTTTTTGTTTTCAGGATTCAAATTTCCTTCGTTTCATTCTGTTCATCTTGTCATCACTGACCACGGTGACAATCTTCAGCTCAGCTCTGGCCACTAGCCATCTCTTTCCTGTAGTAGAGACCATTCCTATAATTCCAGACAGGAATCTATACGCCAAGGTGACTAAACCTAAAAAATATTATCGCTAGCACGTGTAACACTACTTACCTCAGATATTACAGTGTTACTACATACAAAAATAATGGTGGGGATCGTTTGGGAGGTGTATGTCTGGTTGGAGTCGTAATCTTTTTAGAGTTTCCTGAAAAATCATGAAACATGTTGCAGAGGAGATAATAATTGAAAGTGTTTTGGTTTGGTTTAGATTTTGTCAGGAGCTTCCCTAGCCTCGATAGGTTTTCTTGGATTGTATACAATCTGTAAGCCAGATAATCTGACATTGACACAACACCAACATTTCCAAGTCATCAAGAGATTTTCGCTTACAGGATGTGTAGTCACTAGCTCTGCGTTTCTTTTATACTTTATCGAATCCACCATTCTCAACAAAGTTCAACAAACATCCAGGTTCGTCCTTTAATCCAACTAATGTCTTCTGCACTCAATCTTTCCTGTAGTAGACTTACTTGTACTCGTGTTAACTTAATTTAAAGTGATATCCTATTTTTGTATTACATAGATTTGCCTGATATTTGACAGCATGCATGAAATTACTTTTGTTTTATTTATTCTACCTAATTGAGTATCCTGCAGATTTTTTTGTAGTCTAAAAATGAGTCTCTAAAAATGTGATGTATTATAAACAGGAATTGGTTTTGATGATTGTGGAATATGAATTTTAGCTTATGGGATGGTGACCCACCAATATTGTGGCCTCTGGAAGGAGGTTGGAGATTAGCCGTTGCCTCATTGGCCATTACTGCTTTGGCTCTTGCCACATTCGAATTCCTAATACCATTGTCAGTAACCGTAACTAAAATCGCCAACGAAGGTTTACTTTATAGAAAGCTTCGTAAAGAAGTAAGTCGCAGAAGAGCTCTTCCGTTTAACTGTCTTATAAAATATGTAGCTTTATAAACTGAAAGTCATTTCTGGGTGGAAATAATTGATGAGGGAGAGGAAATGATATTGAATGTATTTGATGTTGAAGGTACAGCCACACGACGTAGGTCCAACGTGGAATTCACTCACGCCATTAATATTTGGTGGGATCTCTTCACTCCAAGCTCTTCTGATAGACACAAAAGTTTTGTTGGGTTTAACAGCGAGTGGCTTAATGTGCACTCACATAGTAGTTTGTTCATCTATGCTCGCACTTCGTTACCAAACTCGCTCTTCATGCCTCACACCTTACATAAGATCAGGTCACACCCGAACTCGGCCTAGAGCTCGCCACAGTCAAAGCGGAAGTAGTGCAAATCCTTCGACCAGTCAGCAAACCAGACGTCTTCTCACCGTCAGTTTCCTTAAAAACGGTATGGGCAAAATTCCAAGAGATGTTATTAGCGAAATTGACGGAGCAAGAGTCGGGGGTGCGGGTATCGAAAGCGTCAATGACAGAGCCTTCCTTATGGATGATGTGGGAATTGCGCCTATAGAACCGTAAGTGAAATTCTAATGCCATGCTTACCCGGGAGTGTTTTTTCGGAGAAATTATGCCAAATTTTAGTTCTTTGCTTTTGAGACTCTCATGATTCTGAAAATGTAAATTATTTCTCCAGGCGAGAATCAACTAGTGAGTTCAGCATGGGGAGTGGAGTATCGGGATACGAATCTGAAAGCGATGGTTGTCCGTCCGACGGGACGGATGACACAGACATAGATGCAGTAGTAACGGAATATCAGGTAAATTATTGAATGTAAACTATGAAAAATTTTCACCTACAAATGTTGTGAGAATATTTGTATCTGGATTGGGATGAGAATTGTTATTTTTTGTGTCTTAGGAGCGAATCAGGGTGGATACGTTAAACGGAGTGATGCCTATGAGTCCAACACCGGGAACAGCTCGTAGAGTAGCATTAGCGACGACGGCGTTAGTGCCATGTTGCCTTGCTCTGGCAGCCTCTTTCAATCGCGCCCCTCGGGGTCATGTCACTGGCATTATGCTAGCAATCTCATCAGGTCTGTTGACTTTTCTGTTGATGGTTGTAATTAGTAGGCAGCCTCAACGACGGAGACCTCCAAAGTTCTCCGCGACATCTTCATCATGTGGTCCAAGTAGTAGTCCCCAGAAGGAGTCGAGTACTTACAAATTTTTTCACTATTCTGTTGTGCCCTGGGTTCCAGCCGGAACCATTTTTCTACATTGTTGTCTTCTGCTTGAAGCCCTTGATTTGGCTGGCACACCCTTTGCGTTCTGGCTTTCTACAGGTAACATGCGCAATATTTCAACTCTTTTTGCCAAACAATTTACAAGTACTATCTGATGAGACATCATAAATGAAGAATTGTAGAAAAACATTAATTTGTATTTCTCGAAGTTGAAATGATTTATTTGAGAGTTTGAAAAATGGTTTGATTTTGCAGGCTTAATAATCTACTTTAGCTACAGCGTCTCTAAAAGTGTGGCCGCCCCGACATTTGTGATACCTAACGAAAGAATACGCCTGAGTGCCACTCCAAGGCAGTCTATGTTGTCGACAGTCGTGTGTGCCAACGACCCTACATCATCCTCATCCGCCACAACGTCGACAAGTACATCCGCAGAGCCCTATGCCCAAATTGACACAATTTTGATTCCATGATGTTCTCAGTTAGCTAGCTATTTATTATTATCAGCCTCCTCACGTTCCCCTCCTGCAACTCCATCCCGAAATATCCCATTCAACTCTTCCTTTCCGTAATACAATATAAAATTCAAATACTAATCTATATAAAATAATGTAATATATTACCAAGTTGAACCATCATGTTGCATTATCAACTACTATTATTATATCATACATAATTATATACAAGTATACCACAAAAGTAACCTTACTACCGTTATTTACCTTATTTCAGTATTGTGTATAATTGCGAGTCGAGAATTGAGTCTATAGTTAGTTAGTCTATTTGTGTGAACTATATATATGATTTAGAAAAGCTACAACAGCTTATATATCGTGTTATAATCATTCTGATTACGTTATGGATATATTAACTATAATATTGTTACGATGAAGTTACCAAAACTGACAAACAGAACAAGAAGACAGGACAGGACCCTTTGTACATAATGCAATAATCATAAAATATTAATACTATAATTACTATACTATCATAACGATACAATACAACCTCAACCAGTGTAAATAACTTATTATATATATGAAGCGTACGCTGAAGTAATGCTAAGGTATATACACGTTACGATAATTACTATTACGTATGTACTCTACAAATAATGACGTAAGATTAAGTTGTACTATACAGTACTGTATATATAAAACCAATCCAAAACTGAATCAACTAACCTATAAAAAATTACAAACTATTATAATAACCTTTTATGAATTAATCCATAACTGTTTGTCGTGCTGTACGTAAAGTAAACTAAAATACACTAACATATGAATACAATTATACTAAAACTAATGAACTAACTGCTAGAGTAATTATAAATTATTGTATATACCTTACTAATGCATAAGTAATGAAAATTCTGTATAAAAACTACAATTATACATTTAATTATGTTACCTACTACAACTATACTACTACTAGATTACTCTACTACTATACAACTAACGATAATCAAACTAATGTTATACATAAAGTACTTTAAGATAATTATTATGGACTACTATACTACTCGTGTTATGTACGTATATAACATATACATTTCATATAATATGTATTTCAATGTTGAACTGTGTTGTGATTGACACAAAGTACACATACTGTATGATTATTTATTGTGGTGACATTGACAAAGCATTGTATTCAAATTGAATCTAATCAATTATTTACTTACTTACTCGTGTGTTTGTGGTTTTCAATGAAGTTATACTATATCTTACACTAAACTTAATATTAATACATATACTTGTGAAATGTGATGTTTCATCCAAAGACGCGTTTTCGAAAATATATACGTAAAACAACGTAACAAATCTTTATCGCACTTCTATCTCCTTTTTTCACACCAAACAAACATGCGTCTCTATTTCAATCTTAGATTCACGTTTCCTATATAAGTACACACTCTTCTCTGTACATCCGCCATCAGTTTTCCTTGTCTCTGTGTGTGTAACATTCGCTAAGTACATGTTTTAAGCATTATGTCAGCAAGGCCAAGAAAACTAAATAAGTTAAGCTTGATTGAGTCTCTCATTGACTATGCTAACATGATACTGGCACCAGGAGGGTCACGACAATCGGAATCTAAGTAGGTTATTGCCACTACCGCCGATTTATCGCTACTACCATTATGTTACACAGTATACTGAGATAGTACCGATTATATAAGGCGTATCTGTACATACCTATACTGGTACATTCATGCAAAATGCAATCTTGCAAATTGGAAATTGAATTGAGTCACATTATTTATTCAATTTAGATTCTTTGTCTGTCTATCTCCAATTGCCTATTCAGTCCTTCACCAAGTAATCCTTAAGTAGCATTACATAAATTATTACATATATACTAGGAACGACTTGAACTCTACACTTTGCATGTTCTGTCAAGGCAAAAAATAATCGGTTGAAAAACGGGAAGAGACATGAGCACAACATAAAAACAGTTCAGTTCATTGCCATCTCATCTTTCAATCATCATTTTGCACACGCTCAAACAAACATGCTAAATATAATGAGGTGGCAATAATACTTAATGTACGTAACTATAAAAATGTGATCGTGATTAGTTAAACTGCTTACATTTACTCTTTTCTTCGCACTCAACAACAAATTACTCCACATTAATCCACAGTTTTACAACTTACTTGGACATTTACACAAGCGAATGGCTATCTAACTACAAATGTTTCCACTCACATAATAAATTGGCATTTCATTTCACCTTGTCATCTGGAACTCTGGAAAAATTTAATGTAAACAGATTAAAAGTTACAATCCATGCTCCAGCTTCTTATTTTTGTCTCATGTTCGTTTTGTAAAGAATGCGACCTCATTTAACGCCTGACACTGATATGGCTCTTCTGTTCTTTTCTCGTTGTCTTGTGTATATGAAAAATTGGATAATCTGCTAGGTTAGGTATAAACTAGCAGTGTAATATTCATATGGAAATAATAAATCTTCTTGTATCTGTAGAAGTTAACTCGTAGCTAGGACTAGGACGCATTATTTTTACCAACTAGTGTAATCAAGTAATCATATCCAGTCCCAATCCACATTCTTTTATATTTAGATCGAATGAGACTAAAAGTCTTAGTAATTGCAGGCAACTAAATGAGTGGAAGCAGAAGCACCATGCACAGAACATTCAACTACATTTGAACTAAATATCTAAAATTACTTTGAGAATGATAATAAGGTTTTCATAAAAATACTTATATCCAAATATTGATTTTTGATGACTTGAAGTTAAAGTGCCTTTGTAATCTCATTTAAATGAGGCGATACATACAGTGTGTATGTATTAGGATGACAGAGAGGGTACCTACTTCGGTCAAATGTATGCAACCATTATCGCGTCATTAAGAATCCTATACCTTCACGATTACTACAGCAGGACAATAGCATCAAATTTAGTGTTTAAATACCCTACCCTTTTAGAAGACTGGACTGCTGAATAAATTGATGGCACGATGAGTCAATATGGAAAAGAAAGTTATCTTTAGCAGTACCAGAATTTCATCACTAGAGCCTCTTTCATCATAGTCATGAGACTCTGTATATTTAATCACTCAACGTGCACGAGTAAAATAAAAATGTGTTTCAGATAAATATATTCTGGTTAAATGTTTAATAGGGCCATTTTGTGTGTCGAAGACACACGAAACGATTCATAGAGGAGTGAATCGTCAACACTTGTAGAACTTGTTGTATCACGGTAGAAGTCAAAAGGTGCTTTAGACGATTCGTTTTAAGCTTTCACAAACAACTTAAACTGCAGACATTCCAGCAATGAACCACACAATGCTTTACATACATTTATGTAATAAAGTCTGCGTACTTACTATTTAGAATATATCGGGGACTTACTATACTAATAACACATATATACTATATCGTGTATAGTATGTTGTATAACATGTTCTCATTGAGATTCTATATGCAGATATCCACATGAATGTCTGAAGTCTGTCTCTTACACGTTTCTATATGGCTAAACTTATCTTTTGTATGGAATGGTGTTGGTTTTAGTATAGCCGTTGTTGTTTTTAAGTTGGAAGTAGATACATTCTACTAAATGCTGGATTATATATTCCGTAATCGTACCCAGATCCACAAGTGGTCCAGTGACTAATGGCTTTGAACTTCTGTTATCCCTAAATGGTCTACATTCATATCAGATACATTCGCTACCCAATAACCCACTATCTCAATGTCTTTATAATACAAATGTATTTCAGACTCCACAACACAGATTTTTTTTTCTTACTGAAATTCGTTTGCCATTGGTGTAAATGTTAACTGGAACATTTAAACATACCTCTATGCTAAGAAATACCTTCATATGAGATACTCGTTTGGAAAGAGGTCTCTCCTCTTGATTCTGTTTGCACATCCCCTTCCTTCTTCCTTTACAATCTTGATGGCCTTCATCAGGATTTTCGAAAGAGTTTTCATCACGGGATGCCTACTGTAAAAATCCTGTGCACAAACATCCCATTGTAATGTGGTCGTCTTATTTCATCCTTTCGTCTGCAGTCTCAACTGGCTTATTGCTTCTTCGTGCATAAACAAAAATTAATTTAACACTAACCGCAAGACAAGCATGCAACGATAAGTCGATAAGTATCGTATAACTTACTGTCGGCAACCATCTCCAGTTTTATTATTCCGCAACCTAATGTCATGGCTTTATAATATTATATATTATGCTCAGTGCCACAGAGGAATGTTCATACATATAGAAACGCACATCATATATGTACAGATACTCTAAATACTAACCATATAATATATTCAGTAATGTGTAGTGTACACTGTACACTGTACAGTAAGTACTTATGTATATATATGCAAAACATCAATCTGACAACATGTATCGTGTATATCTGTATGTACCTCTTATCCGCAACTATACCTCTGAAGTACGGGTAGACAATTTTTGAATTTATTTGCTTTAAAGTTTAAAGTATGACGAAGTACTGATATATATTTTATGTGTTTGCCATTCTACTCGCTATATGAAATCAGATTATATTGCGTTACTGCACTTTTCTGAAACATTGGCAGTTTTTTCTGTGCATTTGCATTACAAGTCATGCTAAACACTGAAACTAAAATGGACTCTTCTACGCAACAAGTTAATTGATAGTAATAGAGTTTCTGGAATTGAGAGGATTGTGCTGATGCACGCGCAGTTGAGAGTAAGTATACAGAGTATAGAAATAACGTCAACTCCAGCACAATGGAAAAAGTCATTTATTTATTATTGTTATTACCCAGTAATTGAAATTTTTTACTTCCAATACACTAAAATACATTATCAATTGAAATTTGAGAATTGTAAAAGTAATCACTAAAGCGTAAGAGTGAAGAAGGAATAACAAAGTCTGTGGTAAAATGAATGTGACAAATTATAAAATGATGTGGCATGACGTGACGTGTTTGTACTTTAGGAAAGTCAAATACGATGACTCGAAGAGACACACGAAGGTTCTCAATTAAGATGAAGCAGTTGAACTGTTTCTGTCTCCAGCGAATGATATGAAACGAATAATAAGCGATTAATGGTCTGTTGTATGTATTATCCGTACCTATAACCTTTAACCAACTATAACATAAACTCACTCAAATCTTCTATTATAAACATGTACTGGAATCTGTGTGGAGTTTCTACAACCAGTATATGCATATCTCAATTATGTGAGCATTATATGACAAGAAAAACAAATCAAGTTACATGTACACGACAAGAAAATCATAAAGACGGTTGACGGCTGACATCAAGACTTTCAAGACACGAGTAATTTCCAAAGATCTCTGTACGTGTCTTCATAAACATCTGAACATAACTGATTCTCCTGTTGCCTCTCCTATGATATAAATGTACTAACATTAAAAGATGTACATTAAAAGAAGAAACATATCTTTGTATGTACAGAATACACAGAAACTCGTCTTCTTTCCAGCAGGAGCAGAAGAACTGCTTCAGCCTCTACATATCCATTCAGTCCAGTCTTCGAGACCTTCAGTTCAACTTGCACTCTGTCTGCACTGCATCCCTTTTCTGCCGCGTCCCTGAGCTCTCTCTCTCTCCTCCAGCAGCATTATCCTTCCTGAGTTGGGTTCAATTAGAATCGTGTAGTCCAAACTTTTATTGTCTCTAAATTATTTTACGATTGAGGTTGTGCAATAAAACACTGAAGAAGAATGGGAAATTCGGAACTTGATACACCGGTCATAGCGAAAAAAGTTTTACTTATTGGAGGCGGCGGTCGGGAACATGCCATTGCATGGAAATTGTCTCAATCTCCCAAGGTAAGTTTTCAGTTATCTTCTCCATAATTCCTTTTCTCCGAAATATTGAGGCATCACAATTATGTAACATCGCTTCCTCGATGAAACCTCAAAATTTCTTTAAAATCGGTTAAACGCGAGTATCATTTTCAGCAATTGTCATACATTTAAAATGTTCACAGTTAGAAAGTCTAAATTGTGGGTTATCGTAATCATCAGACAGACTGATTTTATCTGTTTTAAATGATTAATTTCATCTTCATCATTTAAGTTATCGTAGACTATTATATAATATTGAATGCGAATAATTAATCGTCACAAATTGTTTATTGCACAAAAAGATATAGATTTTGTTTCTTTGCATGAAATTCACTGGGAAGAGATGGCTCTTTGTGGTGTCCAAATTGAATAGGAGAGTTTGACTGAATCTGAATTGAATTAAATGCGTTGGTGTGTATTAGTATAATAATAAACGCTTAATAGGTATATAGATGTGTTTAAAGAAAGAATGTGTTTTTCTGACGAACTGAAACTGAGCAGCTTGTCGAGTCAGCTATAAGTTATATTAGCGACACGCTCAATTTAAGAAAGTACATCGCAGAATTAAATGTAATATATTTAAAATATATTGCATAATAGGTGAACTGATAAGCTTGATCTGTCTGTCTGTGGACAACCAATCCTTTTACATGTGTCTATTGTAAACATTTTAAGATAAAAATGTTTCCACTTCCATATGACTTGATTACATAACAGGCTCAATGATTTTCTTTTCATGCATGTGAGAGAATGAGAGAATTATCAGTAGCATATTATGTAAATTGATGTAGAATTGAACATGAACATTTTCTAAAGCATACCCATACCATACCTTGCCTATATAAAACATATTTTTATGTGTACTCCATTTTATGTACATACAGTAAGTTCTGATTTGTGATTTCTCACAGGTGTCTCACATTTACGTGGCTCCAGGAAATGCTGGGATTGCTAGCGAAGACAAAGTTTCATGCATTGATCTAAACATTGAGGATAACAAGGTAAGTTCAATTAATTTAATTATTTGCCATTTTTGTAACTATATTATAGTAAGCATTAATAAAGGCGTCCCTTGTAAGAGACCTTGAAATACATAACTAACTCAGATATTTTTATGATTGGTTCCAGGAAGTTTCACAATGGTGTGTGAGCAATCGCATTGGGATGGTGGTCGTAGGACCAGAAGATCCTTTGTCCCACGGGATTGTAGATGAACTTGACAGTTGCGGAATTCCAACCTTTGGACCTCGCCGGGCCGCAGCTCAAATCGAAGCTTCAAAACATTTCGCCAAGTCGTTCATGGATCGTCATCACATTCCCTCAGCACGGTGGAAGGCCTTTACAAAACCGAAGGAGGCAAAATATTTCATCGAAAATGCTCCGTTCCCCGCTTTGGTTGTGAAAGCCTCAGGATTGGCAGCAGGAAAGGGTGTCATTGTTGCAGCAAACAAAATCGACGCTTGCAACGCTGTGGATTCAATTACTGAAAACTTCGGAGAAGCAAGCGAAACGATTGTTGTTGAAGAACTGTTGGAAGGAGAAGAAGTTTCTGTGCTGGCATTTTCTGATGGCAACACTGTTAGTGTCATGTTGCCATCTCAAGATCACAAAAGACTTCAGGATGGTGATGCTGGACCCAATACCGGTGGAATGGGCGCCTATTGTCCATGCCCCTTACTATCCGAAAGTGACGTGGAATTCGTAGCAGAGAAAATCTTGAAGAAAACCGTTTTGGGCTTAAAAAAGGAAGGTGTGCGCTATGTGGGTATTCTCTACGCTGGTTTAATGATCACCAAAGATGGTCCAAAGGTTTTGGAGTTTAATTGCAGATTTGGAGATCCAGAAACACAAGTTATTCTCCCTCTACTCGAGTCCGATTTATACGATGCTTTTGAAGTAAATAAAATTTACGATAATTTTTACAAATCATGCAAAAATAAAATCGAGAGAAAGAATTTATGGCGTCATTTGTTTGTTAATTTTGGTTAACTGAATGTATGAAATATGTTTGCAGGCTTGTATCACCGGAACATTGAGTAACCTTGATTTACGTTGGATTCCGAACACATTTGCTGTAGGTGTTGTAATGGCTAGCGCTGGTTATCCTTCGTCGTATGCCAAAGGAAAGGAGATTACTCATCTGAGCGAGGTGACTGCACAGGCTGGACACACAGTATTCCATGCTGGAACCAAATTCCAAAACGAAAAAATTGTAACCTGTGGAGGTCGTGTTTTGATAGCTGTAGCTCTAGGGACCGAACTTGCCCTGGCTTCAGCTAAAGCCCTCAAGGCCGCCTGCGTCATTAAGTTTGAAGGAGCACAATATAGAACAGATATTGCCAAGAAAGGAATTGCTCGGTATTGAGAGAATATTTTTGTATTTTACAATCTTATACATATGAATACCTTGGGAGATTCGTTAAAAATATCTTAATTTATTTAACCATAATTTACTATATGAATATCTTATGTAAATTTCATACTGCTTACATATAAATAAGTCGTTTGAAATTGCTGAATTAAAAATTTATTTGCAGATCCCTTTTGATGAGAGGCCAAATGACGTACAAAGGAAGTGGAGTTGACATTGACGCTGGAGACAGTCTTGTCAAAAATATTGTTGCTTTAGCGAACACAACAAAGAGGTCAGGATGCATCGGTGACATTGGAGGCTTTGGAGGATTCTTTGATGTGAAAGCTGCTGGGTACAGAGACCCGTATTTGGTTTCTGGAACTGATGGAGTCGGAACAAAATTAGTGGTTAGTTATTACCCTCCAAGGCAAAAGATTATCAGTATCATACTTTACACACGAAAATTGATAGTTGCTGTAATTAATGTTTTTTATTTTCAGATTGCAGAAATGACAGGAATTAATGAGACTATAGGAATCGATTTGGTGGCTATGTGTGTCAACGATATTCTTGCCCATGCAGCTGAACCATTGTTTTTCTTAGATTACTTCGCGACTGGAAAGATACGCGTGGACATGGCCACAAATGTCATCATTGGGGTGGCTGAAGGATGTCGTCAAGCAAACTGCGCGCTGATCGGTAAAACTTTGAAATATTTTATGTTTTTATTTTATGTCTATAACTGTACCTAAAAATGTTGTATACAGATTAGTGAGATTAATGCTTTTATTCGAAATGATGTAAAATTCGTGTAGGAGGGGAAACTGCTGAGATGCCCGGTGTTTACGACAGAAATATTTACGATATCGGAGGTTTTGCTGTCGGGGCTGTAGATCGTAATAGACATCTTCCACAAATAGATAAAATTGAGGCTGGAGATATTGTTCTTGGACTTTCATCCAGTGGACCCCACAGCAATGGATACAGTTTAATTCGGATGATCGTGGAAAAGAATGACCTTAACTATGAAGACCCATGCCCTTACGATACAGACAATAAACAAACTTTAGGTAAGACTAAAAAACATGTTGATCATTCATGCAATGTCTATCGTCGAGTGTGAAATGACTATTCAATATTATAATTTGAATTCACAGGAAAAGCTCTTTTAACACCAACAAAAATTTACGTAAAAACATTGCTCACTGCATTAAGAAGCGGACGTGTTAAAGCCTTTGCTCATATTACTGGAGGCGGTCTGACAGAAAATATTCCCAGAGTTTTGCCAAAGCACTTAGGAGTTGAACTAGATTCAGAAAAGTGGCCGATTCCTCCTGTGTTTGCATGGATATCTGGGGCTGGCGGAGTTAACGAGACTGAAATGCTTCGCACCTTTAATTGCGGTTTGGGTGCTATCCTCATTGTTTCTCCGTCTGAATTGCAGCATGTTCTTGGTATGATCACCGAAGATGTTCACACAGTTGGATTTGTTAAGGATATTTTCGGAGGTGAGACAAATACTAACAATAAGTAAAAATAAAAATCCTTTATAGTACTAAAAACTAATTAATTATCAACATTATTAATTACAGAGGAACCTAAAGTAAAAGTAAAGAATTTCGCTAACGTCATGGCTCCTGCAATGAAACCCTTCATGCATCCTCCTGTATCAAAGAAAAGAATCGGTGTTCTCATTTCTGGCAGCGGAACAAATTTGCAAGCATTAATAGATCACACTCAAGATCCAAATAAGGGAAGTTTGGCTGAGATCGTTTTGGTTATTTCAAACAAGAAGGATGTAGAAGGTTTAACAAGGGCCCAAAATGCTGGCATTGCTACCACAGTTATTCTTCACTCAGAGTTTCCCACTAGAGATGCATTTGATGCAAAGCTCACCGACGCCTTGGAAGACGCTCATGTGGATATCGTGTGCTTAGCTGGATTCATGAGGATTTTAAGTGGTTCCTTTGTAAATCATTGGCATGGTCGTCTCATAAATATCCATCCTTCTCTTCTGCCTAGTTTTAAAGGAACCAACGCCCAACAACAAGCACTCGATGCAGGAGTCAGAATTGCAGGATGCACCGTTCACTTTGTTGAGGTACGCAAATATTTCTTTAACACAATTAGAATTGCTGCCAATTTTAACATTGTCAGGGTTTATTAATATTATTGTGTCGATTTGAAATGTAGGAAGAAGTGGATGCTGGTGGTATCATTGTTCAGGAAGTGGTTCCTGTTGAAAATAAAGACACAGCTGCAATTCTTCAAGAGCGTATCAAAACGGCTGAACACAAAGCGTATCCTAAAGCATTGGAACTTATAGTACGAAACAAAGTAAGAGTAGATCCAACTGGAAAACTGTTTTGGAAATAAAGCTAAGTGTGACAGTTGTGTGTAAAATTGCGAATTCGTCATGCAAATATTGTATACCTAAATAATAAATATACTTATGTATGTTCAAAAATTTTAATCACGTTGTTTAAGGTTAATTAGTTAAATAGAATTAATTATTAAACTTATTGTTTTTAAAATAATTTAATAATCATAAATATAGCTATAAGGAGGCAACTAAGAAATAAAGACTTAAATTGTAAGACAAATTGATTTCTGAATAACTTGATAAAACTTTATTACTCAATATTTAAATCTTCGGTTACTTCGGTACAATTAGACTAGAAAATGCATAAAGCCACTTTTCCATGCATTGTGCATGACAATTGACAACTATATTTTAAAAATCGAAAACAGAGTAGCTAGAAATGATTCTTGGTTTGATATCGTAGTATCTCTTAGCTTTTTCTTTTGGAGTAATTCCTGTTCTTGAAGCTGTTTCAGTTCAGACGAAAAATGAGACAATGCTTTGGCAGCTTCTTTCTCCAACTGAAAATTCACCATTTGTTTGTGGAGACTGGGAACGACAAGGTTATACTTCAAAATCATTTTGTTAAGATTATCACAATCAGTCTTTAACTCATTTACAAAACAATTCCAGTCACTTTGTTCTGAGTTTGTTAATACTTCCTGATAGCAATGGCGTTTTTTGGCTAACTTTCTTTTTATGTTTGTGGTTTCCTCTCTAATTTCTTTAGAAAGCATTATCCATTCTGGGGTAAACCCATTTTCAATAAGAACTTGATTTAACTTGTGTGTGGTGTAGTCTATGTAAGGATTATTATCTGAATCATGCTTTAGAGGTTTTCCTTTGCCAGAAAGATTGTCAAAATCGCCACGAGCCATAGATTGCTGAATTAAGTCTTCAACTAAACGTTCCATCCCGATTCTATGTTTAGAAAATGAAAGCTCGCATTAAAAACTTTCTTTTCAGCACATATAATTCATTTTTTGTTCTATTTGATTGTAATGTGGTCAACATACCCTGTTTGAATCTTTTTGGCTGCTTTTCTGTCTTTTGACAATGCAGTTTCCTGTGTATTAGCCGCGACTTGTGTCACTTGTTTGATTCTATGTTCCACAACATTATCCGCTGCCTTTGTCGCTCTGTAGATTTGATATTGCTTTTCACGATGAATTGGTGAACCCGAGCCAATACCATCAAAACTTAAGTATTGTCTATGTTGTGGAGCTGTATGCTACAAAAAGTACCGCAATAGTATTAGATGTAAGAATGTAAGCTATATGAATCCGCATTTCGTATAAAATTAAAAAATGTTCAAACTGAAGAATGCAAACATTTTTAGATGTGATTGTAGGTATAATTGTTACTTTAATATCGGGAGATTCTTCATCTTCTTCTGCGATTTCTTTTTCCACCTTTTGCTTTCTTTTCTGCTCGTAGTAAAGGCCAAATTCTCCGTCTATCTTATTGTGATTGTGTCTTTCATCAGCAAACTTTTTCTGCAGACTTTTATACGCGTCATCAATCTGTGGAAATATCATTAGGGTTTATTATGTGTACCACGCAAATGAGCATTCAAACAAATCTGCATAGGGAACATATTGCGTATAATTTTTTTTGTATACAAAGATCTTAGTTCTCATACTTCTTGAAATTTTTCATGGTCTGCTTCGGGAGTGCGACCATCCGGATGAAATCTCTTGGCTAATTTTATGTACTGCTCTCTTACTTGTGATTGATCAGCCGTAGTTGGAAGATCAAGAATTTTCAGGTCCCTCTGGATGAAACATAAAAGAGAAAATAAGGTTTTATGATTTAATTAGCCATTAAATTTTATTAAAAAGCATTCCATATAGTTATTAAAGGCACTTGAAATTCAGTGAAGACCTACTTCAAATTTATCACGCTCATGGACATCCGGTCCGAGTTTTCTTTGATGTTGGTAAGAACGTGTTAGCAATAGTGAGATGCTGTTCCTGTGCAGAACGCACTCCTTAGCTATGTAAGATATTCCAGCGATGCCGGAAAGTAAAGTTGCACTTGGCATATTATTAAACAGATGAGACAATATGAGTTACAGGTACAATTACAACTCTCGAAGTCGCAACTTTAAGGAATATAGCGAAGATTTCCGTGGCTCAATTATTCACAGCCGAATTAAAGCTGAACTGTTATTGTTTCATGGTCTTGCATGCTAGGTATATAAATGAAATATAAATGACACACGCATTTATAAACAGTTTTAGAATGATTTCCAGTGTTGTCGTGGATTTTTGACCCTCGAAAGTTTCACTAGCCTTGTTCTGTTGATAAACAAAGATTCACACTAAGGCGGTGTATCTACAGTTCGTGTTACGTCAACGGAACACTGTATACAGGCACTCTGTCTGATCTGCCTTGTACAAATACATTAAACCGATTTTGTAATGCATATAAATAAGCAAACCATCATAAAATATATCACAACAGGGACAATATAAAATTTGAAAGATGAAAACAATGTAAATAGCAATAGCTTAGTACTAAGCACATAAAGACATACTTCTGAATCTCATTGAAAAGGTATAAGCGTTCATAGTGTAGTAACTCGGTGAATTTTGGTTTAAACTAAACTAACTAAATATTTTAACCAAACAAGATACAGTTTATTGTCTTTAGCTTATAATGGTGCTGTATTGGAAGAAGTTAACAAAATACTTACAGAAATAAGTCAGAAATAGTATCATAATAGTTTCAGCATATTCAGACAGTTCCCATTAAGAATACGGGTGTGGTATGCTGACTGTCATTATCTGCACACACAAATTATTTTTAATCTTAACATGCAGTGCATTCAACTCTACTTTTAGTCAATAGGTAGTTTATGTAGGTATATATACAAAGTTTAGTTCAGGATAATGATATTCGTTGGCATATTCCAGAAACTCTCACCACTACAGGTCAAATGTTGATATGACACTTCATAAACGAGATTAATTAATTAATGTATTTTGACATTAACATTAAATCTTTTTCTTGGAACATACTAACAAAGAAATATAAAACGGTCACATCATAGACTAATAATACACACGTATGGATTTACCTAGAACACTCCTTCAGTAAATATTGACAAACCTAAAAGAAATCCAACATCTCAAGCTATAAGCTAAGCAAATAAAGCTGAACTATTCGTTTTAATGCGTAACTATATTAAGGTGCAAAGCTGTAAACGTGGTGAAATACATTAGAGGTATTTAATTATCGTCTCCATATAGTAAAAGGACAAATTGACGTGTGAATATTTTCTGCAGTTACTCTTTCTTAACTTGCTTACTCACCTTACTTTAATCTTACTAAAACACGTGTGATTTTTACTTCATCTACGTTGTGGTACACGTAGAATGTAGCTAGCAGCTACCAATAATATTCATACAACACAATGCGACACGTATAGAAGAGTATCAATTTTAATATCTCTCTGCAGGGCATCATACAAAACAAATTCAAGTCATTCTCCAATAAACTACAGATAGTACCTAGTTGGTATTCCTGAAAACACGTACATAATTGGTATATAAAAAATTCCATTTTGATTACTAATTGAAATAATAATAACAGAATATGTTTACTATGCAATTGTGCCATTTTGCAGCTAAACTAATTTACATTCATCCTTATAAATACTTGAGATTGGAATACTCGAGATTGGAATATTTCTGGGATTTGAAAATGTTGAGACTACAGAAAATTGCATTATAGTAGATGTAGAAAACTGATAAGCACGAAAGTTTTAAAACTTAATTTTCTAAGCCTTGCATTATATTCTACAGTCTACACTACCGTTTCAGCTTTGCATGCATTGCAAAGCAAGACTTCAATCTTCATTATGTACAATCTGCATATAACAATCTCAAAATGTGGTTGGTTACTCATACTTTACACGTTAAAAGCGTATTGCATATAATATGAGACAGTAAAACTAACCTAAACTACAAATAAGAATCGTTTGCTTCATCTTCTTGTCATTTTAATAAGCCTTATATCTATGCACTTGCAGGTTTTGTAAGTAGTCTAGGCACACTAGGCAGTTACAATATTCTTACCATGCAAACAAAAATTACGGACACTTTAGTTATGTCTGCAGTTCACAGTGAGTAAACACTGCAGACCACAGTACGGTAAATGGAAAATACACTTTAAGCAAGAGAGGATCTCCATCGTCCTATTTTACATTAAATGCAATCCTATTGTAAGCTTGCTAGAAGAAGAAGATGATTTCATTACAATCTATGTACAGTACAGAAAAGAGATAAAGCTAAATACACTTGAAGAGGAAAACTTTTGTTCATTTTTCGCAATAACCTTTTAGCATTATCACCCGTAATCTAAAACTTGTACATCGCAGCGAATCTTGAAGGTTATTGAGTGTTCACACAAATCTTTCGTATATACAAGGCAGGTGCAACATGCAGGGTTGGTTGCAACACACATCGAATAAACACCAGCAGGCAGACGTGGAACCATCATCACAACTTCTCACTCACACATAACACACCACCATCCTCCATGAAATTACAGCAAAAGAGTACAGAATCTTCACATACCTACCAACACTAACAATACTGTAGTGTAAAAACAACTTCGTGTATAATATAGCTTTAACATAACCCTTTCCTTCATGTAAACTCCGCATTGTGGCTGAAAAACATCCCTTTGTACATAAATGGCCTACTGCTTCTCTGTTCTCTCTGCTTCGTTCCGTGTTTAGTTAGGTTAGTTATGTTTTAAAGGCTGTTATTTAAATAAAAGTAGCAGCAATATGCACAACAATGTTTGTACATCCAATTCTTTCCTATATAGACAAATGACTAACATATAACAAGGTACATGCCAATATGCCTTGTACTGCATGTGTAACATATATCCAGAGAGTACTAGTCTAAACGTGCTATATAAAACTAACACATGGTTAAGAGTGACTATACAAAGCTGTATGCTGTGTAACACTGTTCTCTGGTTGCATATCCACAAAATCCACACACAGAAGTTTGGTTTAGTGTGGAATGTATAGGAAAAGGTATGACTGCGTGCTGACGTTTGTTCTTGGCTGTTAACGAGAGAGAAGAAGCATCTGTGCATGTATAGAGTTCAGTGGAACGTACTTTGACTTGGCGATTGCCATTAACCATACTGTTATCTGCTTTACACAATATTTATTTGTGTATTGACTACTACCTATGTGCAAAAGGTGCATTGAATGTCATTAGATTCTACTACAATATTGTATCATAATTTGTGCGGACGGATACGGCTGTTTTATTCTGAAATTATCATCATTGTGTTCTACAGTTCGTTCGTCCTATTAAAAACTGCACACGTTCGTGTACATCATCATAATAGGTATGAATTATATACAAGTATAAAATAGCATATCGTACACATACAGCTGTTGTTTGTGTTCCTTTGCAGTTATATTGAATTGCATGCGTCGTTTATAGATAGGTGTATAGAAGAGGAACAATAATATTATTCAGTTTTGTATACACATGCTCTGCTCGAGTTTCACTTGCCAAAAAAGGTATAGAAAAGAGTTGAATGATTTTGCAAGTGTCATACTTACTAGTTACTACCAACTCCTAGCATTAACTAACATCACTTCCATAATAGAGTGCAAATATTTGACTTAATGCAAAAGTATATGCCATGGTGAGCTAAAGCTAAAGAACATAAAGACAAATTACTAGCGATCGTGATTGTTCTGTGTTAATGTTAGTTTAGTAGACAGAAAGTAGGTTATTATCAATTTACGCAGTTGGGAAACTACAAAGTGTCATTAAAATATCTTCGTGTACATGAAACAATATGCACATTTTGTGAATTTTATTGGTATTTTTGTTTAGGTTTGTTGAGTTGAGTTTGATTGGAATTTTTACTTTTAGTGTTTAGTTTTATGGATATAACCTTGCTGCTAAATATTTACTAGACACAAAGTGCACACAGAATATACAGAGATTATTGAGGTACTCCCATTATAACATTAATAATCATTTATATTAATCATTCCTGAGTTAACAGACTTGTTATTTCATTTTGCCAACACTACTAGAGTTATCGACTATTGTGTGAAGTATCAGTATCAGTAGCATAAAAGTTTATGTATAAAGCAGTGGCAGAGAAGAAAAAGCAATGCATAAGTTTAAGATAGACTAGCGCTGATTGTAGTAAAGAACTGGAATGTTGTTATTACGTATTGTGCGAAACAAGTGGCTCACCAGACAGACGAAACAGCTTTCTGCATTGTCTCCCGTACAAAGTTATTGAGGACTGCAAAGGAAGAACCTAAGCAGAATACACACAGAGATTTATATTTATAGAGGTGTTAAGTGTTCTCCTTTAAAGTTTATCGTCGTGTGTGTGTCTTGTGCGATTCAGCAGCAGCCAACCACTTACAGTCAGTCACTTAAATCTTTCAATCCACTGCATTAGTTCCAATACGAACTAAAATAAATTCCAACAAAGTCAAGTTCAAGATCAGCTGGATTACGTATTTTCCCTGATTGCTCTTGCCATTTATAAAAAATCAAGTAAAAAGTGCTCATTTTTAGGTCGGGGGTAGTTTTTTCGAGTGACTTATTGTTAGTAGAGAGTTATTATTAGTTTTTCTACAGTTGACGGTTGTGCCTTGTTCAATATTGTTAATTAACGTGTATTTTTTTCCAATTCAGCTAAAGTATGGCTGATGCCAAGCAGCGAAAAGTGAGGAAGCGGAAAGATGTAAGTACTACCTAATTTCTTACGCAATATTTTTTACAGATATTTTTTAATCAGGCAGGGGAATGATTTTGATTTTATTTTTGTTGACAGGCCCAGGAAAATACGGGACCTCCACCAAAAGACGATCCGACTAAGGAGGAGTATGCCATTGCTCGTTGGATGAGAAAGCATATACCTGTCAAAAAGACCAAATTTTTGAATCACACCGTTGAATATTTCACAGGTATAAACTCATGTCAATTTTTTTACGTTGTCGGAGAATAATTAATTTGTTGAATGCTCTCGCATGACAAGTAAATGAAGGGATGAGCCATTAACATGATATATTATGTCTTTACTTGAATTAGCTTGTAAAGCCATTGACCAACTGTTGGAATCACCATGGGCCCAACCTGCAAAACCCGAGGAAGAAGCCCTGTTCACAACAAGAGAGTCCATCGTGGAATATATGGATGTGTAAGCCTTGTCGTCATTTTCATCTGCGCATCTATATCTTAAAGGCCCAAGCCATGAATCCTTTGAAAGAATCTATTGCAGAAAACAATGCAGTATTTTAATTTTAATTTGTGTGATTGTAGTATGCTCAGACACAAACTGTTCCATCGAGCCAGAAAAATTGTAGTACCTGAGAGTGAATTGAAGTCAAAAAAGAAGAAGGACAAGGAAAAGGAAAAAGATAAAGAGTCTGACAAAGACGCGAAAAAGGAAGGGAAACAAAAAGAAAAGGAGTCCGAACAGAGTAAGAAGAAAGATGCTACTGACACTGTCACTGCCGCTGAAAGTAGCCAAGCTGAAGAAAAGGCGGACAAAGAGGTTACTGGTGGCAAGCATAAGAAGGTTTTTACTAATTACAACTTTTATTAAATACATGAACATATAGGGTAACACCTACATACTTTGTTCATATTATGTTTGTTAAAAATACGTATGTTTTTAATTTAATAGGAGGAGGGGGAGAAGAAAAAGCGAAAAATTCGTTTGGACATGCACTTGCAGCAAACGTTTGTGGATGGAACGGATGCTTACGTTTGGTTATACGAACCTACTCCCTACTATTATTACTTTTTCGGTTTTCTGGTCGTGATTGCTGTGATTGCGGTTTGTCTCTTCCCGTTGTGGCCCTCATCTGTGAGGTAGTATTTCGAATTATAATTCTCTGTGAACATGTTTCGAATTATAACGGTGTCCCCCTACTCATAGCAAGCGATTCATAGCATAATAATTCATAGCAGATAACTCGTGGCGATACATGTCGTAGCAATAAAAATTCACCGCAGAAAATCACATAGCAACATAAGTTCATAGCGCTATAGGCTATAACTCATAGCGTGTATGTATCAAAGTTGTAAAAATACTTATAATATTAAATTATTGAGACTCAAATAATTAAAGCTATAAATAGAAAGTAGAAAGGTAAGAAATTAACTTTTCTTTATCTACACGAAGGTTGTGTGCTTTAAAGGTTATCACTAGTTCAGTGCTTCTTCTTTAGCCATCGTATATAGACACACCTTAGCTCGATTCTAGTGAAAAACAATGGAATTTACATTAACAAATCTTACTCTAAGAGAGTCTAATATTTCGCAAAGAGAGTCTGAGCGAACACACGAAACATCGATTCACGCCTTTCACGCCATGCCTGCTAAGCGTGGTAGGATAAACCCAATAATGTTAGTTTACCTTGCTTTTGACTGAATTTTTATCTTCAATTTTTGAATAAATGAACTTCTGAGTCGCTATGTTTGCGCTATGAAATTTTATGTTATGCGTTGTTTCGCAGTGATTTTTTTGCAACGAATTGTACTTGCCATGAATTCTTGAAGCTACATGCTATGTATTGTAGCAGCTATGAGTAGGGGGGGATCGTATATAACTATAGTATAGTGGAAGAAATAATGTATGTAAATTATGTTTTTGATACAGACAAGGAGTATACTATCTCAGTTTGGCAGCGGCTGGATTTTTGGTTTTCATTTTAGCATTGGCTGTTCTTCGCTTAGTTGTTTTTTGCATTGTTTGGGGAATAACTTTTGGACGACATCACTTATGGTTGCTTCCCAATTTGACCGAAGATGTGGGATTCCTTGCATCGTTTTGGCCACTATATAAAGTAATGAGATTTTTCCTTGTGACAATTTTTGGAGATTACTAGATCACTTATATTGCATCTTGTAATAATAATTATCTCATTTTTTGTTTTAGTATGAGTACAAAGGAGATGAAGTAGAAGAAGATGATAAAAATGAAGATGAAAATTCGCCTAGCGAAAAGAATTCTACAGAAGATAACAATGATGAGACACCTTTGCTGAGGTATTTGCAATTTTCCAATATGTAAATGTTAAGATTTTTTGTTAATGGCTCTGTTTTGTTCTCTCGTATAAACCAAAACTATAGTTCCAATTTTCAGTGACTTATGCGTACAAAGCAGTTACTAATTATTATACTTTGTAAAAATTGTTGTCGAAATTACTAACTTGTAGGTAATTCTACAACATCTCTTCATTCATACTGTGATGGTAGGGTAGTGGAACTTCTTATAAACGGTAATCACTATTAAGTAGTAATTACTGTGCTACGTACGTGGTGCTATCAATCACTATTATCACTTGCAATTGTGTCAAGTACTTATTACTATCAAAATTATTTCACTTTCAATCACTATATTATCCATTTGTAATAATAGCATTCTTTCTCACTGTCGTATTGTGTTGTATTTCTGATTTTAAACTGCAGTTTGCACTGTCATTGAAGATGGTATGAAATATGTGTTCTACGATAATCAAAGTGTTTCAGTAATCGATGTGTACTTTTTTCGTGCTTTTCAGTGTTAACAGTTAATACTTATAAATTATGTAGTTTTTATTTTGAAACCTGAAACGTTCCTAAAAATGAATGAATTTTGTGTTTATACAGTTCCGAAACGAAGGATGTCGTGGAGGAGCCAACTAAACCGGAAGATAACTCTGAAACGGAGTCAGAAGGAAGTCAGCGCTCGCAAACAGGCAAAGATTTTGAAATTGTCGATCGTGAAGAAATTGAAGCATAGCTAAGTTTTATTTAGTATCCCTGGATAATTACATTATTAAGCGTACTTATAATTATAATATTATGTTAGTCAATTAGTCTCAGAGTGTAACTTAATCTAAAATCGATCGCAATCTAAGGATGACATCAGCTTAAGTTTCTTCGCATTGGAAATAGTGTACAGAGCAGGAAATACAACTTTTAAAGTACAGAGTGAATATATGCATCTTTAAAAATAAGGAGTAAGTTAGGAAACGTAAAATTCGAACGAAATCTAGTAATCTTTAACAAAACAAGTTACATATTAAAAATTACAATAAGTAGAAGTGCAGGTTTGTTTCACATCTTTGTAGTTTGTTCGGGTTCGTCTTACTACCTTAAATGGTATATGTTAGAGTATCAAAAGATCGGGTACATTATATGGTGATTAGATCAATGACGTAGATACTAAATCGTATACTGTATTCACAATCTGGTTTCAATGATTAAATTATGTTGTTACTCTTACGTAATACAGTTTAATGACAAGGAATTACACGTTAGCTGTAAACGGAGATTTACATAACATTAATCAGAGATTATGTAATAATATATCAAAGTAGGTGAGTTTCGGTAGTACTGACGGTAGGATTTTTCTTCGTGTAACTCTTGAATTGGTGGAAACAAAGGTTGAGGTTCATTGCTCGACTGGAACTTTGAATTGCTAATCGTTATTGTTATTGAATTGGTATTGTGCAAAACGCAAAATATGGTAAATTATAAAATTAGTTTATGCCTGTAAAAAGCAATAATAATATATTCTTTGTTTACGTACAAGATTTTAAATGACAAAGTACTGCATGTAAGGTAGAACTTTGCGGATTTGGTAGTAAGGTCGTATGTAGATAATATGATGCGTTTAACGGCAATCTCATATATTTTCAATTTGTATTCATTGTACAGATAAATTGATTTGTCTCTATAACACTCTGCAGAATTATTGGCGTAATTTCCGTCCATCCTATCAAAATTGTAGTTTTTGTGTAGAATTTTGTTTTCAGTTAAATAGACTTATAGGTGTAGGTTCGTGGATATGAATTCTTTAATCCTGTAGAACTGAACGAAAACCAAATTAATTTATAATATATAGCTAGCAGTGTACCTGTAGTTAGAAAATGGTAGTCGGTGAAACAAAGAAGTATAAAAATGTTTGGACAATTTATCCTGAGCTTAAAATGCACTAATTGGTCCTTAATTTAATTATGTTTAATTTTTCATACATGTTTTCTGCAGTTTTTGATTGCTTTAGATTGCAATGTTTTGTTTGTATAAAATGCACATTATATGATCGAGAATTATTAATTATTATTTGCTGGCAAGTGTTTTGTGTCAAAGCTCAGTGAAATTGATTTTCCTTTTTGTTTGCTCACACACCCATATGCTGTTATTTAAGGATTACGAAAATGTGATTGTGGGAATGTACTATCGATTTTTAATGTATGTATTAAATGAACGTGTGCAATCGAACAGTTTCCTTACGTAAGGTGTGTATACACTTTCTCGTCTCGTATTGTAGCTGTATAGAAACAATAGAATTTCTAAACAGAATGAAAATTAGAATAGTTATTTTAGTGTTGTATAACAAACTGTAAATTAAGATCATTATGCATTTGTGTTTCTTATGACACAACACAAATATTATCACAGTTCATTAAAAATTCCGTTCTAGTATGCAAAATGACTGACGTAGTTGAAACATTGTTTGTTTTGTTACCTGTTTATTATTTCACTTGGTGAAAGTCTCGATCTGTCTATTCTGTGCAAATATTTGGTGCAAGGTCTAATTTAAGAAAACATCGTTAATTTATTTAATTTCTATTTAAGTAAAAAGTTGCTAAATAGTCCTGTCTATGAGAATGTGTCAATTGTGTGGATCCGAATTATGTTATGATTATCAAATTCAACTTCATTGTAATTCCATGATATTACGATGTTTTTACGTATTGTTGTGTTACATGTGGTATAATAATGATTTAAATGACTAAATAGCGTATCTATCTATTTAGAGCGACAGTAAAGTAAATATCCTAGGGTTAAAGTGACTAAGCTACAAAAACGTTTGCAAAAACGATATATAATATTGTATGCATTGATTATATTGACGAAATTGTTGAAGAAGTAATTGTGTAAGCTATTTACTGCTGCATTGTTATGTACAATATGTATTGTATGTATTGTACATGTGTGTGTGACACATTAGAAAACGATCTTTCGTTTATAAAATAAGTTGTTCAACTATTAGTAGCACAATGACATTATAATGATTTAGTTATAAGATAGTATATACCTACTTACTGAATTTTTTTGTTCTGGATCAGAATTTTCTGAACAGAGGTACATGCACATGCTAATCTACCTATTATATGAATGCATGCTGTTGTCGTATTGAAGCAATGAAAATGGATGCCATAAATGGAAAGAATGTCTTGGAATTTATAGTTTTATAGTTTGGTTAGCATTATCTTTAGTATTTATGCCTAGACAATTTAGTTATTATCCATGAGATAAAATTAAAATTGTAAATGCCAAATTAAGTACTACAAATTGGAAAACTATTTAAATGTTTACTTCTTCAGTAAACTAAAAATTGATACGTATGTATAGAAATTAATCTGCAAGCTTTGTATTAGTTAATTATTACAAATAGAAAAGGTTAAAATTTTAGAATTGATAATATTATGTTATTATTATCATCATATAATATTATACGTATGAAATAAATGTATGTGCAATCATTTTGTGCATTGAAAATTATTAATTGGACGATTTTTCATTTTCATTTTTGTATTCATCACTTTCTCCTCGTTGCAGTTTGTCCATCACAGTACGAAGCATTTTATTACAAAGAGCAGCATAAGGATTCATTTGAACGAGTTGTGCTTTCGCAAACTGACTGCCAAGCTCAGATGCTTTTTCGAAATCCGCTTTGGCATCTTCAGTTCGATTTTCTTTCAGATTTAGAAGTCCTCTTTGGCAGAAGGCTTGACATGCAGCCCTACCTTTGCCTTCGCTTAAGTTAACTGCATTGTTCAAGTCTGTTCGAGCCTCTAAATGAAAACATAATGTGATCATAATAATAATAATCACTCGTAGAAGTTAACCTTTCCAAATTACACCAGGGTTAATGTTAATATTATTTTTGTGCATTTACCTTCTGTGTGTCCCAGCAAACGAAGCGTCTGTGCCCTGTTATTGTATCCGGATGCTCTGTTTGGACTCTCAGCAATGGCTTTAGTAAATAATTCAACTGCTTTGTCTAAGTTCCCATTTTCAGCCTCTTTGACTCCTTCTACTTCCAATGCTTTTGCTTTCTCCACTTCCAAAGAGATTATGTCGTCGTTCGTATCTGTATGTAATCACATAAATGAATCACTCATAATTAATAGTGCCATGCTCAAATCCACAAGTAGTTATGTCAATACCTAGTAATTTTGATTCACTCACCTTGCAGTTCCTCAGGTATATTCTCTTCGTATACAATATCGCCCGTGGGAAGGAGAGGATTGAAGATGCTGTTGAGAATTTCTCTATCGTGTGCTGTAGACATTCTAAAAATTGTAGGGGAATGCTAATAATGTAATATAGTAATTAATTCTCCAGAGATTTAAATGTTCTTTATGACAATCTATGGGATTTACGTTTCAATGCATTGAATTGGATGAAGCGCACTGTGTAAGTGAAGATTTCATGATTGAAAAGACACTACATGTTGGGTTAAGATGCTATAGGCCTTGACAACAACTCTCAAAACTTGTTCTAGTTCAGTTCATACTTTTTTCTTGAAACAAGTTTTCATTGATACGGATTAATTTGTATTGTCTATACTTTATAGTCTATCCGTTAGCATATTATATTATATGCATGCTAGAATGAAGCAGTAAAAGTAAAGCTAAATAAATTGATTGGTATTTGTGGACAAATGAAATGATCATGAGTGTAGTATGCAATTACTTAGTTTTTACGAATCTATCTGGTACTTATTATTTACTTGTATTACCTAACAAACATCGATAATTTGGAGCCTGCAAACCTGAGACGAATTTGATATCCTTATGCAAGCAAGAAGTCTACACCTGCAGCATTTATTTCTAAATCATGGATTATAATTTTTGGTAAGATTACATAGATTTTGATGCTTATTTGTAATTTTTACCCTAATTGAACGTTTAAAAATGAGCTTTAACCCTTTTACAAGGCAACTTTTAAGTTTGTTTATTCTGTTGCCACGGGAGGACATTCTGTTTACACTTTGAGTTCAACTGGCAATAAAATTCATTTT
>JABASD010001347.1:0-42150 GCA_019776165.1 Pogonognathellus flavescens | reverse complement strand
TGCGCCCTCCCTCCTCCTTTCCGTACGCTAGCGCCCTCGTAACGTCGTTACCAGGATACTGAAACTATTCCACCCGTGTATCATAGTCATATCATCATAACCTTTTCAATCTGTAAAAATTTGGCACACAAATCCAGATTTTCGTATTATTTACTGATTCGCACAGAGACTTCTGCATTCTGCATTGTGTATTCTTGGTTTACTTCTAAGAAGCATAATAACAATAAACCATTGGTAAACGGATGTAATAAAGTAGCGGAAGGATATAATACAATTACTTTACCTATAACAGTTTGTGTTAACTGTTAATGTTAACTGAGTTGTCAATCGTTGTTACCAACTTACTTTTTGACAAAATTTCGACGAAGTACGTTAATTAATTCTTTAAATGTGTATTTGATTGATTGACAGGCACAACGGTCCCATAAAGTAGCTCATTTCTGAGAAGTTTGAACGAATTGTGTTAATCCGTCGTGCGTATGGCGGGCACAGAAAGACGGACAGATATAGACACTAGACACCATTTTTATAAGTAGTTTACGCCCATTTTGCCATCTTGGCCATTGGAATGAGGGGCTAGAGTCAAGCTCAATAGTGTCCCCTTTCCTCGCCGATGGGCATAACTCTGTTCCCATTATTGAGGTTGGCTAAATTAAAAGAGATATGGGCAGTTGGGATCACGTTAATGAAGGCATATGCGTCACTAATTAGATGACGAGGCATTTGGCTACCTTGAGAAGTTTGAACGAAATAAGTTTAATCTGTTCGAAAGTTATCGCGGTCACAGACGGACGGACAGACGTACAGACAGGTAGACACCATTCTTATGAAGTAGCTTGAGCTACTTAATAATAATAATAATATCACATCATTCCAAGTTCCATACCATCTTTGATTTGCTTACCTCCTTTGCCTTGTTTTCCTATTTCCTTTACATTAACTTTACATTAGAAAAACATCACAGGCCCAACACTGATTTCATTAACCACTTGGAACTGTCATCCTCATAGCCATATCAATATCACAAACAGCAGCAGGCCTCAACAAGAACGAGTACCTCACAGCATGACATTGAACTGGACGCTCTTCTCGTCTCAAATCCAAGTCTCTTGACTTTTAGTAGTGTTAGTTGGAAACACACACATCGGAATTATACACAGACTCAGGGCATCCCTCCAACTGTCACGCTTTTACCATTCAACCATGTAAATGATCTTCCTATCCCTGTAACTTTACTCCTAACATTTATTCACTCTGCTACTTACACCGCAGTCTGAAGACTTTACTACATAAATCATAAATCCCCACCGCCACAACCTACATCCACTTTCCAAATACATCCACTGTAGACTCAACCGTACAAAGATAATATGCTGCAAACTGCAAACACCTATAGACATTCCAACTGTCACAGTAACTACTACTATTCTTCAAATAAACTCCCTCATACTGGGCAAAATTATTCTGTACCTCTTACATTAATTAATGTACAATCCAAATTAACAGAAAGTACAAATTTAATTAGTTTCTAATTTAATTACCCAACTAGTGTCACGCATAAAAACTACTGTTAGCTTATAGTGCTAATACATGCAAATAAATGGACATCGTTAGTTACCCGATGCGGAAGCTAGTAAGGCGGCGAAATTAGGAGGGAGCAGTCCATTCGTCAGGGGTAAGAGAGGAGGCACCTCTTTCGGTTCTTCACCGTCAGAGCTTCCAGTCTCGCTATCGTCATCCTGAAAAACCAAACGTCACATTCCCATTAATCATATTATTTTGAGTCATTATTATACTTAAATCAAAATACATGATATAAAATACAAATCAAGCCTAATCATGTCTTTATTGTCAAGCCCTCTTCGAACATAAACCGTTGTAGTGAACAAAACCCGGTAAACAGAAATGAGACTTTGCTTTAGCTTTACGGGTTATTGGAAGTCTATCCCTTTGTTATAGAATGTTCGTATTATGTTGTATTTTACAGGAGGAGAAGACACAAATGGTATCTCTGTGTCTTCAACCACCTTTCCCCATGGGCTCTTTCTCCACTCAATATAATTACAACTTCATAAATTCGTACTACAAACAGCATTGCTGAAATCCATATGTATTAATTACATTTACATTGTTCCTAAATTCTTTGAAGAGGAAACTTTGGCTTATCATTATTTTGTTCAATTTGTTTGCCAGATTTACACATCACCCTAGGCTCACAACAACTGTCGTATTGTCTTTGTCATATCTATAGTATCATTTCGTGTTGTATTATGTACTGCACCAAGACCAAGAGAGTATGAGAACACAAACAATGCGTGCCAGGAAAAATGACACAGTAGATTGGAATTACCTACTGCTATGACAGAAAGTACTAGGACTATAGAAGATAATCCAAGGTTGTTCTAAAAGACTGAATTACATTTCGTGTCATTTTGGTATGGCACAATAAGACAACAGCACAGTTGTCATTGTCACACACCGAATCCGTCATTGCAAGTTTACGTCCGACAATCTGAAGAAACATTATTATTATCCGGGTGTAATCTTCCAGTCTGTCTCTACACTTCAGAAGACTCGTTCTAAGGCAGAATTAGAGCTAAACTGGTTGTTCTTACACAACTACTATGCAACTTCTAATGTGTCATTTCATTAATAAATTCCCACTGCTATCTCTATACAGAAAGAAGTACACTCAAAAAACTGATTTGATAGTTTCCCTTTAAATCTAATAAAATATGAACCTTTCGCAACTAAGGGAAAAAATTCCCGCCAAAACAGGGAATTTATGCACAACGGAGGGAAATTTCCCCTCTTTGGTAAGGAAAACTTCCCTTAGTTGCGAAAGGTTCATATTTTGTTAGATTAAAATGGAAATCTTCCCTTTCTGTTTTTTCAGTGTAAGTCTAAAACATCTGCTTAGGTGCAGCAGGAGATCATTCCTCATTTACATTAAAGTACGTGTTTAACCAACCTTCTTTTAGTAATCAAATACTTGTCATCGCTTCGCAATCGCCAATGTAATGAACTAAAACTAAATCACTCATTTACTCATTATAAAAATGTTTACATTTTTACCCCTCTTTTGTACTACACATACATTAGGAATATTTTTCTCACGATAAACAATCAGACATACATACACAACTTGTGTTAGTGTTTTTAAGTGTGCCTATTAAATACACAAGTTCTTTGAACTTCTCTATATCATCTTAAGAATTTATATAAATATCTGTATATATCAAATTCCCTATTAAGTATATAGTAATTGCCCTATAGTTAACAGTGAGCATAATAGAATAATAATAAGTATATTTCTTCATAGAGTAAGTTAAGCCGCACAATGGACAATGTGATATAACGTAGTAGTAAATCGTAAGTAGAATGAGGCTGAGAAGAACTCAGTCAGCCAGCAAAGCCATAATAATAAATAAATGCGTACATTAACATTGGACATTGTACACTACACAAGAAGAAGATTGGTTAGTTGGAGTAATACTCCTCTCCATGTGCTTGTGTTGTAGTATCTACTTTTCTCCATCCGCCCACAGACGACTACGGTGAGTAGAAGCCCATCTGCTCACAAATACCCGGTTCTCAGTGACCCACCAGGCATTTACTCACCCAGAAATATCTCGAATGAATTTCTGGTTGTGAGCTGCACATTTTAATAACACTTGACCTCCACCATGTCAATCGGAAACGGAACTCTGAACAGATTTTCTCACATGTGCTCTAAAAGGGAATAGAAAAGTTCTCAATCCCACTGCCATTATACAATCCACACACAACAATGCACAGTTGGCTGAGTGCAGACGAGTACAGCAAGAGCAGGACTACTTAATAATAACAATAACACTAACCACATTAAACGTACATTGAAAAAGAAACTTTCAACCTCCCATACATTTATACTGTCCGTACATACATACACCATACATTCACATTTGTCGCATTGAATATAAATAACATGCCACACAATTCCTACATTACATTTTGCCCTCTCTGATAGATTCGAATGTATACTTTACTTACTGCTACTATTGTTATGTATTTCTCGCAACTTGTTAATTCTCTATAGCTTTAGCTATAAAAAAGTATTAGCTATACCAATACATTATACTAGCAGCTTACTATTATAAGTATTTACTGTATATAGTATAACACCTAGATATAATGGTTCGCAGATTACGCAGAGAATACGAATTTCAAAGCTGGCTAATCCTGAAGGGGTTTTCCTCCCATCTCTCAAGAGTTGAACTGAGACGTTTCATTTATTTCTTTGAAAAGGATTAAAAGCCTCTAGGCTGAATGAATCCATTTGATCATAATATAAACTTCAACTGTAACACAGAATACGCTTTACTGCCACACAGCGTCCACATACAGACTTTAGTAGAGGCACTTAGCCTGCGTTGCTCTCGCAAGAAAAAAATACTTGGACAGAAAATGACGATTTATGTACTGCAAACTACATCAAATCACAGTGGTCTGCAGCATTCTATAATAAATGGAAAAAATGAGGACAGATTCCAATATTCCTCCAAATTTTGATTTCAGTCAGGTACACAACATGTGCACAATACAATAAATACATACAACTGGTCGTTGTTGGTGAAAAGAAGAAGGAAACAGATAAAAATGCTACAATAACTGAGAATGAAAATACATATTATTATTTGCGATAAAGACGGAGCTTACATGTGGCATGACCCAACTCGGATCTAGGCAATACAAATAGTGGTGAAAGGAAATGTTGGAGTTAAAAGTATCCAGGGAAATCACTGAAATCAGTGTCTACGTTGAATTCATTTATATCCATGCCGTGTGTGTGCTATATGCGATAGGGATAAGGATACTTATTTTATTACTTAGACATTACCCGATACAAAGCAGGCATACACACACAACAAGCGATTTATGTATTCTTCGACTTGATTCCCTCAAGGAAACTCATACAGCTATAGATACTATTTTCTTTTATGTATTGGTAATAGCAGTCGCACAAGTAGGGCCATGATAGGGATACGCTAAGTTGAGACGAGTCTTATGAATTGGACGGACACAGAGAGACGTTTTTCGTGGAGCTAGCCATTTACTATTACATTGTATCGTATAGCACTCATTGAAATTACATTACTGCAGTAGTGACTGACTGAGAGATGAGGTTGAGTGAGACGATAGCTGCACTTACATCACAGTTCATTTGGTCTCCTTATCTCACCCACACACACACCACACATCCACATTCACACAGAGAGCCACAAACAGTGGACTAATGTAAGTAGATTCGTAGACAGGCAGTTCAGTTAGTGTCCAACCACTTAGCTCAGCACACACATCCACCTGAGATTACGTTGAAAGCAGTCAACGAAGCAAAACAAAACATTTCAAATCTGTGTTGAGCAAGCAAAGCAAGAAAGGTGGAAGAGAGAGGGAGAACCAGAGACGACCATGTAGTGAGTGTGTGGAGTGAGATAGTGAAGACTTTGAGACGAAGTGAGTGAGGAGGAGCAGAGGAGCAGCATGTTATGCACAGCTCAGGCCACCTGTTCCTAACTACCCGGGTGCTACTCTTCCCGGAGGTCATACTTCATTCTCAATAGCCTACTCATCTTCTTCACCCTGAAAACTATCAGGTGATACCCGTTTTATCCCTTTTCATAACTTTTTACTAATTTTCTGAGAATAAATTGTAACAGGAGGTGAGTGTGGAACGTATCTGAAGGTATTTACGCCATAGGTACTCACTTTCTTACTTTTAGTGGTGCTACAATGTATTAGCTATAGAGATACTGTTGACTGTGATGTTGGAGTTAGTTGTTCAAAGGCATGTTTCAGAGCATGATGAATAACAATTTTTGTGCAGTCACCTTTTAAACATTTTTAGCTAAAAGTAAGTAGTAAAGGATGTTTGCCAACACTTTCTATCGACAATATAGGACTATTATCTGGATTTTGTTGGCTCACTTAGAATTTTCTAGTGTGCTTAATGGAAGTTTAACTGTTTTCCGCAAATTGGTTCACAGGTGTGAGAAAAGTCAGAATGTCTTTTGGGACGAGGACATGCAACGGATTGCTATTGCTTCTACGACGTGAGTAATGGAACACCTACAGGACTATGCAAGATACTACTATCACGGTTTATTCCATATCCTCTCAATTCCTACCTGCAGTCAACAGAAGGAGTCGGGAATCTAACTGAAATGTAATCCTTTTTGCATTTTACAAAACTAAATAAGCAATTTATACATTTTAATAGGTACTACTATACATGCGTTCTGTTATACTTACACAATTATATAACAGTAAAATAAATCTTTTATTACATTTAGGTTAATATGGATTTTGAAGTAAATCTTCGTTCGACGAACGAGCTCGTCTTACGTTGCCCCTTCAATGGAACCAGAAGAGTCAAGCAAGAAGTGAAAGTAAGCTTTAATAAATATTATCCCAGTGCGTCAATTATATTAAAATGAGAAGAGAGTTATAATTTATAATAGCATTTCTTTTCCATTGTCTAAAAATAAGGTTTCCAGACAATTTAAAGAAAAACATCGATGATTCACATAGAAACTTTACGGAATCGTGACGCCCTATTGCTGTCAAATCGTAAGGCACAAATCGTGAACTGGAGATGTAAAAGGTGAGTTGCAATATTTTCTTATTAAGTGACAATGTAAAGTTAATTTAAGTAAGAAATAGAGTTTTGTTGAGAAATATCAAAACGAAGTCATCTCTTATTTCCAGTGAAATGAGAATACGCCAAATATATAGGTAATTATTTTTGCGAAACGAGATTTCTTTCAGCTGAGATTTATTAAGAAACAATCTGAAATAATGGCAGTGAGAAGTAAGGAGCTCGAAAACAGATATCTAATCAAAACAGGCTAGTGTATTTCTAAGAACTCGGGGATGGTTCATTAAATACTTCTTTTTTGTCACAGCAGTAACTTAACATTAGAACAACAAACACAAAGGCACAAATCCAAACAACAAATCCGGACTTTTGTACGAAAACAGAAATGTCGTTTGGTTTTGTGTTTTGCTCTAATACCTTAATTTACTGTACCTACCTACTTTTTTAATGTAATGTGGTACTGCTACGCGCTACCTATTTAAGGTAGGTACTTAATTTTTACGTCTCTAACGTACACTTTCTTTCCTTTGTAGTGTGTACTCCCAGTAGCAGTATGTTGAGGATATAAAGGTTTGGGAATTACAGCATACATCACTTGACTAAAGACGTGATGGTACATAGACAGGAAAGGAAAGTTAGAAAAGTGGCAATAAAAACTAAAACTTTTTTTCTATTCTTTCCCTTACAGGAATGGGAAATGCATGCTAAATTTCTGGGACCAGAAGAAGAGGTCAGACCAGACCTAGATCACACAACAGAAGGCATTCGACACAACACAAGGAGGCAGCCTAGTCAAAAAACGAATACCATACACAGCAACAAAGCACTCTACATAGCCATACTATAGCCTGACGAAACGAACTTGTTATTCTACAATATATTATAATAATACACCCCAGGAGCCACGGATCGTAAACATGGCAAAAGACAGAACAGACAGACAGACAGACGTTATCACAACAGCCAGCCAACTCTCTTCTCTTCTGGACTTTCACCATGCAGCACCACCTCCTCTGCACAAATTCATAGCAACGCCATATAAACAGACTCTGGCTACCGAAAACGAATCTACTATAAAAGAACACTACCAGACTGGAAGAAAACGAACGATTGCACAAAGGAAGTCATAACTATAACATATGAAAAATTCGACACATTCTAACTTTCAATTTAATTCCAAAAGACTCAAGTGTCATAAAGACGCTATAGCCTTTTACTCTCCATTGTATTCAATATGTTATTGTCAGAAGGTATAGTATAGTATATACGAATAATCCACTTCACAGAACAGCTGAAGCAAATAGATCATAAAGATCTCATTATCATCTGTATATGCGAATACTATAATATATGTAAGTGTAATCCTTAGCTTGTAACATAACGACATGGCAATCTTGACTGCAAATCCAATACTGCCATATTTCATTTTTATTTTACAACTTCAGTTCACATTTATAACTTCCACTACCAACCATTCACAGTTTGTAATACTTATACATTGAAAATTGAAACAGAATTACATGCAATTCTGGTTCAGTACAAAATACTTTTTGAAATATGTAAACTTATATACTTACTTACATTTATGTTTTACTACATTACACATACACATCAGGTACTTGGTAAGTCTTTAATTTATTACATTTTACAATGTTGTATACACGCGTAGTTTAAGTATAGTAGTAATTGTTATATATACACATTCTGCACATTTTAAAGGATTACAATTATTTTTCCATTTCGTCTATTCCGTTTGAAACAAGTATTTAAGGCTGCAATTTCCAATGCCTTGCTATTTGTCTTCAGAAACTCTCTGTGTAAAAATAGTCACTAAAAATCGTCTCAAGTCATTTTTCAAAATTTTGACTTTCTCCTGAAGCGGAGGTTTGAGGAGAGAATTTCGAAGACAGAATAAATAGAAAAAAATTACATATCTATACAAATATGTTAAAAACCGGTGCGAGACGGTGTAGCTTTTAAATGCATGTGTAAGATAGGAAGACTTAATGGACAAAATTTTGCTATCCCGTAGAATGTGTTTCTGTGCAATTCAATTTACCTCCGGCAATCTTTTCTGTGCAGTATTATTGCAGGAATAATGTTTTACATTTTACCTACAATTCGCGGTATTGCATAAGGTCTTTGCCAAAACTACTTTCCTTGTTCTCCAACATGTACATTACATTATATTCCGCGTAAAATAGGCATTTGTGCATATATCATTATTACATGGAACACATTTGCACATTTTACCGTATACTTAGACTAGCAGAAGTTTTACAGTCACAGCGAGTACATAAGGGCATAGGTATTAATAATAGTGAACATAACCAAATTGTGTTACACCGTTACATTTTGCACGACAATATTTTAAACCTGTCGTACATTTATGGAGTTATCATTTTCTCCATAAAATTACTTCACGTATGTAAGAGTGCCAAATATTTCAATGTACTTAATGGAGATATGGGAGTTACACGTTGGGAAACAAACGTCTTTGAAAGCTTTCTATGATGACAATATGATTTTATGGGTTTAAAACATGAGAATAGTATTTGCCCGAACATTCTCGTCATAAATCAGTCAAATCACGACTAGGACTATAGGGCGTTAGTTTCAAAGCTAAACCGAGCCAAGTACACATATTTCACAGAGGCCAATTTCATATTGCAGAACATTAGAATCTGCTGCGGCTATCAGCTTTGATGTGAGACACTTTTGGTAGAACTTGTATTTGCATGGATAATGCATCCATCCCTCCACCAAAGGCAAGTTACCAATAAACTCCTCCTTCAAACCATTACAACACATGACTTGGCTTCGTTTTTTCAATTAAAATTGAACACAATTTCATTTTGTACTTTTAATTATTTTAAATTCCCGTGAATTCTCTAGTCTACTCAAAATACTCTTTACATTCACAATTCGCACAGTAGGTACAGCAAGAAAACTATTACATTACACAGATTAGTTTGCATTAACGTATTATTTAAATGTACGTTCACGAACACACGAGTGAGTAACTAATTAAGACTACACAAAAGGGATCTTTTACTGCAATTTGATTTTAATTTCCCGATTCCCGAGTGGTACAAACAAATGAAATGCTATATGCAATTAGTTTTACCCACTACTGGATGAAGAATACAAAGAAATCCCGTAGAAGAATGTCTTAGCACTCGAGTGAAAAAGAAACAAGGTATTCATTGTAATTTCAACACATGTTGACGTGATTTGCACATTTAAACATAACAAAATTACACAGGTACAATAGAACATGCATGATTAAATTATTCGGAATTTGGGCTGGGTTTTATTACAACCACTTACTTGTTTTAAGAACCAACTCGCGTAAGGCGGTAGCAAAAGACGAGCTTCAGGTTTCATTAAGTAGACACGTACTTTTCATGCAGTACGATATCGTAATAAAGAAAATAAATGATTCTATTATACTCAGAACCTGAAGCTCGCACGATGTTGTCTTCCTTTTTTCTAAAGTATACTCGATACATACACTTTCATACTTTCAACATTGCTATATTCAACTATCCAAGCATGAATTGACATTACAAAATATTTTATGACAATCATTCGCATAAATCATCGAGGTTATGTATAACATACTGCAGAAGTTGCATATAAAACTAACACAAAGTATATTGCTTACAGTTATTATAATAATATATCTAAACAATGTTTGATTAAGTTGGTTATACAAATACATAATATTATTTATCTAAGATTAATTATTACAATGATATTATATTGTGTTGACAGTGCAAGTGTATGATTTGTCGGCGGCAGTGACTCTCACTACGCTTAAAAAATGAAAACAGTTATGACAAACATTCATCATTTCCTGAGTTACAGTCTTTACTTTGAGATAATCTATTGTAATGAAAATAAATCACCCAATCCTCAAGTGTCAATTACTTATCCGACAAAATCACTTATAAAATTATACCATGTACTACGACTATAGCTGTTTGTTACTGTATACTTATATCAGTTCAGAAAGTAATGTGGCTATAAAGAAATTCTACACTATCGCTATTTAATTCGTTTTTACGAAATTACAAGGCGTGGTCTTGTGTGAGTCTCATTCAGTGTATTTATATTATCGTCGTCTCACGCTAAAATCACTCCTCCCATAAAACAACAATACAATAGAAGAGAGGAATGCATTATCAATATTCATATTTATGTGACTCCTCCCAGAGGATAATCTCATCCTTGCGATTTCTTCATACAAATTAAAGAAAGACTATCTTGTTTGCTGTCCTGTGTGTATTTTACAATGTACAAAGTGCAGTGCCACTTCACATAAAACTGCTTACTGCTATTGCGTGGCATGTGTATGTTCCACAGAGAGTATCGCTGTATATTTCTACTAATAAAATCTTAAGCACTCACTAACTCACCTAGCAAAATAAAAAGTCGATGTTTTTTGCGACCACGCCAGTAAATTTGAATATTTAACAATCAACTGCATACAAAACAATTTTCTTTCACCTATACCTAAACATATTCATATTGCATTAAACTTCAAACAGATCGTACAAATTGGACACTGCGGTTCGATTACACTCTGCGGCTCGATGTAAAAAGAACGAGTTAGTTTTTCCAATTTCAATTTTAGTCATTGACTCACTCGGCGTTAGTACGTGGTATTAGTTAGTAATACATGAACATATTATTATTAGTACGATGTGTATCAGCGTTTTAAGGCTACACGGAAAAATGATAACTTTTCTCCTTGGATTTATTTCCGGCACAACTGTGCAGTACATGCCTGGTACATAGTAAAATTGTAATTACATTACAGTACAAACAAACGAAATAAACAACCAGAATATTTTACCTACAATTAAATTCTTAACCTAACCAAGCTACTTAGAATTAGTTTCTCTATGTACTACTACTTAATATTATTTAATCTAAACTACTAACTACGTACATGCCTACATACTCAATTAATTATTCACTATTTATGACATGACCTTTAATTCAACTAGTCGTATATAAATATAATAATGTGTAGCATAATATTATTTATATAGAGCCAGATAAATGTTTGATAATTCTAAATAAGGCACAAAGGGGCAGACCACGTATACTTATAAAAATGATATACGACAAGACAAGGAAAATTATTAATTATGAGTTATAATATTATGAATACACACAATAAGATTATTATTATTACATCAAGCAGGATCAATCAAATCTTATCAAATTGAATGTTGTTGTTGTACTTTACAATATTAAGTAACCTAAATCTACCTGTCTTTCGAACTACTATGTACAAGTAGGTGTGTATTCTTTTACAATCTTAATGATAAGGTGTTTATGTACAAGCTATTCACATTAATAATACAACACAGGTATACGATGACGATGACACGCACTCATTTCCTCATTCATCTTTTGCTACATCATCATTTCAGAATAAAATTATTAGTCCTTGAATGCAAAAACTTAATTACAGCAATTATCATAATATTTTTTGATTCTTTTTCTAGTATTCTGCTCCATATTTACAATTTTCATACAATTAATTAATTATGTATAGACACACGATGAGATTACTGGAGTGGAATGGTAAAATTATTAATACAAGGATTATAATAACGTATCAGACGGATACAATGAAATTGTGTGAGTTTTAAAGTAGACTGACGAGAGTAAGTAAATTAAATGATGTTTTGTGTTGTGTGACGTGATTTGGCATATTTAGTGTTAAATTACGCATAAGTAAATAAAAGTAAATATCACAGATTCTGCGAGGTTGGGTTAACATTCATTATAAACCTTAATTCTTTAGTAGTAGTTACTTTGTTTCAGTGGATTAGATCAACATTGCGAGGTTTAGTTAAGTCGAGATTGCAGTACGAATACTTTTTCGTCACTCACCAACATTGGAATGGATGGACTGTGTATATTTCTGGTAATTGTGGTTTATTTATGGCATTTTAGGCAGGTAGTTAATTTCAGTTGCACACACAGTGCTAGACGCTTTACACATAAACTACTAAAATACATTTTCTTCTTTTGCCAATAGCAAAAGAACCATTACTGTATTACTTAAGTAATTATCTTTCTATATACATTGCTGCTGCAAAGTACTTACAAATAGTAGTACTATTAACGCACTCGCAAATATTTATTGCTTATAAGTTATTAACATCCTACACTTCAATTAATGTCTGCGTATTCTTCCCTATCATTATGTACCTTCTCTCTCTCACTCTGTCTCTTTTTTTACGGAACATTTATTTGCCTACAGACTTTGTCTTGCTATCTTCCATGCAATATAACGATTATAACCTTAAGATACACATTATGCATTGCCCATGTAATTATACACTTGTTTCGAACACATTTACCTTCTACGTTTAGTTTGTCTTACCTACACTACACTATAAGTACTACTTTTATCATTTTTATTCTCTGATTGCCATTACAGATAGCAGTTAAAATATACGTCCAAGTTGTCGTCATCTGGTTGTTGATTTGAATTCAAAAAATTAAGCAAGTTGCCTTAAAAGCCTTTGCTCAACTCTATTTATTTCACTTCTAGAGATCAAATCAGTTCAATTACTCAAGTTCAGTTCAGTCCCCAATCCCCACACTGTAAAGTCAATTTCAAGTCTATAATACCATAGAATGTGTCCAATGTGTGGCAGTAGTTAGTAAAAAGTTCGGAGTACCTACCCATGCATACGTTTCGCTAGTAGGATCGATCGTTGTTGCTAGACCTTCTACTTACAAGATGTACACACGACATGCAAACGAGCGTTGTGCTGTGTATGTGTAGCAACGCTACGAGGAGACGACTGACGATAAGGGATGAGACAGGTGTCAAGAAAAATTCACCGCCTTTTACATTTCACATGAGAAGAAAGACAAGACAAACAAGACAAATGAATCTGTAGAGAATTATTAACTCCACTCACTCGGACTGTACACTCTGCATTACATCTGACGACCACGACTACTGTTGTTCTTGTGTAGGTACTCAATGCCCATTACACATCTCGTGGTAGAAGTTGCACTGATGTTAATGCTTTGCTACACTTCCACCACTCTACGCTAATCTGGCACTAAACAAAGCAGCTCCATATAAAAACGAAGTATAAGTAGCAGCTATTGGTTTGGATTTGGATGGTGGCTACTCGGATTTGCTTTCATTTCACATAATATAATGATTTCTTTCCATCTTCTGCATCTGCACATCAAAGTCGACAAACAAGAATTTAAAACAAAGAATGGGTAGGAGCTATTAGCGTATTGGAGCTGAGCTACTAAAATGCAAAACAACACTAGTCAATAAATACGAACATACATGCAAAACAAAGAGAACAGTAGCCAATAGCTAAATAAACGAAGCGAAATGTAAAATGTAACCGAGCCACTTCAGTAGTCGCTCCATTTGATTCAATTACTGTCTACCATGTTAGCAGCAGAGCGTACAGAGAATGTACCATGCACTTGTTACATTCATGAATTGCAATGTACGATTGTAATTTACAGGATCAAATGCTGCTGCGGAGACTTGTTTTGTCTTCTTTTAGTCATGGTAGTTGACATCAACATAACATCAGCGTAAGATAACATATCCCAGCTTGAAACTACAAGTTTTGTCTGTTTTTGGCTTGCAATGGACTTTATATCCATTAACCACAACTCTTTAGTCTCATTTGGGCAAAAGTTTGTGTAAATACGTGAGAACTTCAACTTGGAGTAATTGCTTGGCAGGAGTTGCACTATAAATGCGAATATAATGATCACGACCACTGCTGTATTGTTTAAATCTTCTAAATCAAACCAACGACCTATTCACTTCACATCAAATAATATGATCAGCTCAAATCAAATCAAGGCTGAGCATTCAAATCTCCACATTAACATTACATTACTTCTAGCCACGCTCACTCAGGTCAGCTACCGAAGTTAATTTTATACCTATGTGATAGATGCAGAGATATAGCCTGCAGATGGACGAAGGTAAATAAATTGACCAGGCATATTATAATATATTATGTTGCTCATTTAATATTTATCTTCGCTTAGATCAATGGCAATGATCTGAAATTCTGTTCTGTAAATCTCCAATGGCACCTCAAATAATTTTATTTGCAGACAGTCCTAACAGACCTATCAGATCAAAAGAGCACCACAGCCTTCCCACAACCTACTTAATAATTTATTATTCGAATTCTTCAATTAATTACAATTATATTACAATCAAACTCCATATTTGTTTCGACCAAGTGGAAAAGGCCGCTAACTATCAGACTCCTGCTCCTGCCTACTCAAATAAACCCAAGATACATTAAATCATATTATGAAGAAACAACGCAAAATCTCTCTCAGCATTAACAAAGACTTTATAATCGCAGTAGTAACCCCCACATTAACGTAATAATAACTAGCTTCTTACACGAAATTTCGCAAGAAACCCCAAAATTCATGTTATTCATGACATGTCGTCGTCGCAAGACAGGTATATTATATTGCTTTTCAGAGAATGTACGTAATGCACATAATATCATGAGAGAACAAAGCAACGCAAGCAAACACCTTCAGTTCCACCAAGAAAAGAAAAGCTACACCTACAACAAATATGAAGTCAGCTTAAGAAGAATCTAATCTCATCTCTTCTCCTGTCTTTTCCTTGTAACGTTCAGTTTCTGAATATACTGGCAATAATAATAATAATCATCGTCGTACGTACTCTTTAACAAGTCAAGTCAAGGCAGAATAATAACAATAATAATAATACTATCGTAGTAATAACGATAAGGATACTACAAGACAAGAGAACATTCTACGTACTAGCACATTACAAAGGCAATAGTAACTTGGTAACTCCAACTTCACAAAACACATACGTTTCTCTCGATTATTATTGAAATAGAAAGAAGGCTTTGCTCGTTTAGCTTGCATCGTGATGTGTGTCTTTAGTATACATGACGTTCTGTTCGTTAGCGTTTGCTTATCGTCTATAGGTACCCTACGTGTTTTGTGTAGAATGTGTATGTACGATGAAGATTGTAGAATGTATGTAAATGTAAATTAAATAGCGAAGCAAAACAAGTACTTGTTACTATAATAATTCGAGAGAGGCAAGCAAATGTAAGGAAGGCAAGGCACACGTGGGAGGACGGGCTTTGCCACTTTTCTCAAGGCACGAGACAACACTCTTCATCATTCTACTTGACTTGACTCTCAGAGTAGTCCGGCTTCACACAGACTTCACTCTGTTCTTTCAGCAAGAGTTTGCTTACTTAAACCTAACACCACATTGCATAGTCGTCATGAAGTGAATGAATTTTTAATTTTCCAAGAACTTCTTTTCCTGCTCGTACCATTCCACTATAAAGCTGTACAATAGACTTTAGTCTTTTAGTCCTGCTCGATTCAACTCGCCAATCCAATGCAATCCGATGTACTAGCAGGATTAATGCAGCAAAAACTCTAAAGCTTTCAACCTCAAGATTTCCAGAGACTATTATACGCTTTGTGTAATAATGTGGAGAATATTCAAATGTTTTAGAGGAATCTTGTTGTTGGTAGAAGGGAGCTGGAATTCAAGAACAGGATTTCCAAGATGTCCGCATGCACTCTATGCAATGTAAAGCTATTCTTATTCTGCCTTGTTCCGTGTATATCTTTGGTGTCTTCATCGTTTCCTTGTAAAAATCTCGATGTGCCCACTGGCTTTCATTTTACATATGCAATCTACTCAATTCAACGCTGTCTCACTTGCTTTATTTCTGTAAAGTGAAATCATGAGATGAAGATGAAATTTCTATCGTCAAAGTACATTTACCAAGAAGAGAAGATGAAGAAGGTACCAAGTAAAGTACCCTGGCTCTGCTCATTTGAATCTGAATCTCATTTAGGTGTATTGTACTCGCATAATCTTCTATTAGTATGCTAACCTCCAAGAGGCGACGGTGTGTAATCATTCTACACGTAGAAAAGCCAACTACTACCGAGTGAGACTCATCTTCATTTTATCCAATTTACTATTACACCTCATTTGCGTATCATGGCACGCCACGCTTTTAATTTAGGTAATTTTCGTGAAGAGCTCACTCACTCCACTCATTGTCAGCTAGCTGGGCTTTAGCTCGTAGGCAATTAACTCTCAACACCCATTTTGACCATATACACAATATTTGTGATTTTCTGATGCAATATAAGCAAAACACAACAAAATAACACATTACAATACAACACAGTTTTCTCAAGTCAACCCATACAAACATCTATCAATCATTTTCAAATATATTTCAAATTTAAATATTACAGAGAGCTGCAAAGGTTCCTGCTTTGTAATACATGCACTGCTGCTATATCTCCTAATTGTATAAAGCTGAGTTTTCTAACTAAATACCTACCAATCTGTCCGTCCCTTGCAGCCATGTAAATCTACGTGGATGCATGTACAGGCAAAGTGTATTTATGTTGCGTGCTCAATTATATTACTTACGTTGAGTGCAATACCGAAATATTCTGCCTACTTACAAAAATATATTCTAATTATTCAAAAATCAAGAAAAGAGAAGACTACGTGTAGGCTGTTTGCAGGTAGGAAGGAAAAGTAAAATCGTGTAGCGAACATAAATGCTAATAAAATATTATAATGCTGTAAGCATTCAAATTCAAACTGTATATGTATAAAAAGTAAAAAGGTATCGCTCTATCAACTATCAACCTACTATTGTTTACAACTCTGACATGAAATGAACTCTGTTGTGGTATACCCACTCCAAGTAACAATCAGTAATATAATTCACTTCAGTTAAACTGTTGTCAAGAGTAATTTCGACTCGGAGCTGAAACTTGATTGCTATGTGTGGGGCCCAACAACAGACCAGACCTCAGAAGATCAGCTCTTGTTCTATTATTTTATGATTATGAAGATGAGATGAAGTTTCGTAACTTATCCTCCGATGTGACCAATTTTCAAAACTTTTTCACCATGAACTATATCAGATTAGCAAACAAAAGACACAGCTCGCAGTGTACGAGAACCACTAGTAGTCAAGTGCGAGTCATATGCAAAATCCAACAGGGAGGATCAAATTACTTAACTTTCATCTTCCCAGCATAATACATACATCACAGCTGATTCTTAATTCGTATTTCTGTTTCATTAGATACACTTAGGCAGTAAGTACAGCCATATAGACTCTTGGTGCGGGTAAATACTATAGGGACATTATTATGACCAAATTGTTAAACCAACGCACTTATATAGCCTAAGAACACTTCCTTTTCCATATATAAGTATGAGCCGTGCTTTGTATTACAGCTGTATAGTAATGTGTCACTTTTACATTTTGTATCTGTATATATTTATATGGCTCTGCCAGTTTCGTTTCAACAGTCAACTAAGAAAATGTTCGTATGCATTCACATGGCATGAAACCTCATGTCACGCCAGATGTGATACTATGATAGTGATAGATAGGTGAAACGCTGGGTTGTTATTACGTAGTACCTTCTGTATATCCATATCCAACAAGCATCGTTCAAATCTCTTTAAAAGGAATCGTATGTGTTGTCTTTGTAAGTCACAGTCAGAGCATCATAAACACTCAATTGAGAGTTAGCAGATAAGGGGATTTGAAGCTTGCTGTCAGGTATTAATTCATTATTTGTTCCTTAGTCACACCGATACACATCACACCTACTTGCTAAATGTCACACACTATTTGGCTTAACTTCCTTTTTTCAGGTTTCCCTTTTACAACATTTTACATAAACGAGAATCTCATAAACTAAAGCATTCATCTAGTTTACGTAAATAAGCAACTAGATTCGCAACATTCAGCTGAAATCAAATAGTGCACATTTGCACAAAGGTGAATTTCCTCTTAGAATTAAACCAACATACAATTTCAAACGATATTGTTGTAATTTGCATTGATGTGGCAGACATCTGATAAACAAATGTTGCGCAGAACAGCCATAGCACAAGCGTTTACAAAATTTCGTTAACACCCTTTGGGATAGGCGAAATAAATTATTGCAAAAATTGCAAATTGTGACAAAAGAAATTTGTGTCAATTTTGCAAAATGGGAGAAACAAGGACTTACAACTGCAATAAAGACATAGGCCAGATGTGTGCAATAGTAAATTTTTCTAATTCGGGTTTTATACGGAATGGGCAAAATTGATTGAGGTCGACGAAAAATGCTTTTTGGTTACATTCTTCTTTAAAAAAAGAGTTTTCCTTTGCGTCTGCTTGATAACATTGTGACATTGCATTGTGGGAGAGATGACTCAAGCTTGCTAACTTTTTTCTCGCTTCATATTATTATTCAGACGCATGTACATCTTACGGGCACTGAAGACGTTTTAGCATTCGTTTGCGTACGTTTTCATAATTTACTAAAGTCCCTCTGCATTTGGTAGAGTTGAGCTACAACTAACAATACGTAAGTTGACTTGAGTGCAATAATGGTGGTTTGGTGTGACACGACATTGGCGTATGTATTAGTTTGTAGCTGGTGCTGGAGTCGGTTGGAAGTTGGAACTCATATGGAAAAAACTTGGTAGTCTATAGACATATCATACATCCCATCGTCTTTGACTAAAAGTTTAGATTTAACTATTCCTTTGAATTAGTATTACAGACTCTGTGTGAGGATGCTCTGCTTTACTTTAGTTGTAAGACTGAAATATCGAATAGCATCTGGTGTTGCCTCGTCTGGCAGTCTCACAGTCTAATCTTGTCCTGATACTCCGCTTAAGTCTTAGGGTATGCTCTTCGTTTCTTTTCTTTCCTATCTGTAGTATAATAACATGCTATCTGTTTTTTTCTCAAGTATGGTCTCAGTCTCGAGTCAGTCGAGGTGACTTCGGTTCATTTTTACACGCTTTACTTATTCAGCAGTCTCATCCTCCATTCTTGCACCAAGATAAGCTACTCGGCTAAACTACTGCTGTTAGAGATACGCCACCAGTTCTACCATTCCGACTGCTACCAATATCCGAATTACACTTTCTTCCCAGCCACCCGAGGTACGGCTGACAGTACAGATGTATTATGCACTCCTGTTTAAGTAAAGTAGAAACAACTTTTCAACTTTGTATTTCTCCAGTCAAAACTCTCCAAAGCTACCTAAAGTGAATTGACGTAAGCATACCTACCTTTCCTTCCATTTCCCTTAGCGGAGGCTCACCAATTATAGACTAAAGATAGATAGTCTCAAAGTCTCAAATGAATTTTCTCTCCCTTAATACTTCCAAGAATATGATAACTAAAAAGTAATCCAAATAGGTGTGACACGTATGTCAGAATTAGGATTGTCAGAAAAAACTTACACTGTGAAAGCTATTATAACTTTCTGTACGCATTAATCTCCGGTTAAAATGAGTCTTTGGTTACGAGTGTAACACTGTAGACTAATCTAAACTAACGAAAAAAGAGAAAGACTCAGTAATTGAAGAATGATATCATATCTTTTCCTTGTGTCACCGTCATCTACAGTTTGGATTATGGAATTCTAGGGATCAATCAAGAAGAAGTGAAATGACTGGAACCAAGACTATTTAAACCAAGACACCAAGTGATAGGCTTTCTTACGAAATTGACTCATAGGCACTAATTTTCATGTCACCCGTACAACTATATATGTATACCCAATTGATCCGAAGGTAATTTTGAATATACGACAAGCTATAACTGGAAGCGAGTATATAGGCTCAGTAGATACAAAATGCGTCAAGCCGATTTCAATGTCTAAATTCTCTAAATGAGAGTAACGAACGAGTTAAATACAAAACTTTCCATGTCGCGAGTAAAGCTCTTATTTTATTTAGTTCCATTTTTCTTATTCGTAAAATTACCTGACTTTCCTCATATGTAAAATTAGCATGTGAAATGAAGATTGATAGAAAAGTCTACTGGAAAGTTCTTCCGAGACGAATCTTTGCCTGCCCTATTCTATATAAAACTTTCCTGCTCATTTCCCTTATCTATTTGTGGCGTCTACTCAGTTTATATGGACATGCTAAAGCACGCACTTGTATTGTAATGCTTAATTAATTGGGTAGAAGTTGCTACTCTGCTAAATCTGCAGATTATATTACTAATATGTGTTTGAAAAACGACGTAGAATATCATCGAATGGCAATCAAAGAATAAAAATATATTTTTTTAAATACCAATTAAAAATATCGTTATGTCATTATTTTCATACGACATTTTCCATGTGTCCCATTAAAACCAAATCAATACAAGAGAATCTAAATATTGAAACCATTCCTAATATTTTCCAGTATGTCTCCAGTTTCAATGCACCAGATAAACTACCAATCTGAAACCGCATTTGTATTCTACACGTTGGTTTAGTCATTGTTACCTTGTTCGGGGTGTTTGGGTTCATTAAATATTATTGCACAAACAAGGCACGATGCTACTGGAAAATATTAGTCGGCTTAAAACCAGATGTTTGGTAGAAGAGTAACATTATGTTAGAAAAGCATTCAATCTAAATTAATAATTAACTTGGCACGGGCCTAGAATTCACACTGCAGATCTATCTGAAGTCAAAAATGTAAATTTGCTTTATATTTTCCTAATTGTTCGCAGATAGGGACGCGATAAGTATCATCATTCCATCATCAATACAATACCTCATTTTCCCTAACATAGGTGTTCAATTATCAAAGAAATAATTAAATTTGTTTACTTAATGACCCTCCTTAGCTTATTTAGAAGTATGTATTTTGTTAAACGAATTCATGAGTTAAACTGAAAGAGTGGAAGACACCGAAATTACTTTAAAACTATCTAAGCATAAATCTTATGAATATATAAGTATGTGTAACAAACTCCTGCAATATTGGCGTATTATTGTACTGAGTAGTAGAACAGATAAAATATTTAAAGCAATTACACCATGACGTTCTCACACTAATCATGTACACCTATTCTTAGCACACTGCACATCGGCAATCGACGAGAGGCATATTTGGCATCAGCTGCGTTGTGCAACAATTTCCACAGATGTACAACCATTATTATTCATTATGAATTCTGTTTTTGTTCTCCCTACTAACATTATTCCGCAGGTACATTTATCCCTGCTCTACTTTAACACGTAAGTGGATAGTAATCACTTTACTTGATTTTAACAACACACTTAAGATAAAATGAAATAATCTCATATCCAGGATTTTCTTGCCTCATTGCTTTTACAGATTTAGTAATATTTGTTATCGAGTTACTCCCTATATTTGTATATAGATAACGAATAACATGTAGATGTAGTAGACACAAAATTACATAGAAAACAAATCAGCTCTGTATAGCACACCATGGTATCTCTTTGAGTATATCCTGCATATCGGATGGCTGACCTCAATATTGTAACTCCACGAGACATCAAAAAATATCCACAAACCTAAACTGTATTCCACAGAGACTTTTAAGCATTCACGTAGACGGTAACATCTAATCTACCTGTCCGGGTCACGTGCACAAATGTTATTATTTATTTAACAGTCAATATCGGTCGGGGTAGTATCAGCCATAAAACACATGCTAAACCTAAGGCCATATTTTCAGTCTTATTGCAAGTTAATTCCATTTATATCAAAACTAATGCACCCGATATGGTGTAAAATCAAAACTTCATAATAATGAAACAAACTACAACTGGAGAGAAGACAGTCAGAGGCAGTTCCATAGTGTTGGTAATTAATGTAATGCATAGAAACCGTAAACTGTAGTTCAGATAGAATATTATCTGCAATAGCAATTACAAATGCTGTCTATGTAAGTAAAACATGTATAGATACAGCCTGTAGTGTAATTGTATTAATTATAGCTACGCGTTAAAGACACCCCCTTATTTAGAAAGTCCTAGACCACTAACCGATAATTACCAATTAAGAAGGCTACGATTTATTAAGGCAATTACTGCAGTATCTTAGAATTCGTAGACTTAATTTGATTACTGAAATGCATCGATGGATACAATTTGCTCTACTCTAGTGATTACAATCTCATCATTGCCTTGCCTTCTCCTATCGCCCGTAAACAATTAGGCACTAAGGACATAATATTCCTAGCTGTTAGTGTCATTGTCGCTGAAAATGCCATGAATTTTCATTATTTCATATATACCGAGTCTCTCTTCCTGTTAACGTGTACACAATCTATTCATCATAAAGACTAACAATAAGACTGGCTAGAAAACCAAAGCAGTTTCTACGTTCACACCGTCCTCAACGTTCACATTGCAGTAATTAACCGCACAAGTTATAACCATTGCAAGTTATGACCATTAGAAAAATTATTGCGATCGCTTTGTAATGTGTTTATTAATTTACGATTAATAATACTAAAGATCTCGTGAATGTTGTTTTGCGCATTCATTCTGTATTGGTTGACACTATAATATTTCTATAGGAAATGTGTGGTCGATTAGCAGTACCTACTTTGCATATGGTTTTCATCACTACATGTTAGACCCCAGAGGCGAGACTATCGCTAAACTACTACAGCACCTGCTTTTCGATATGTGTTTTGTCCCTATAACGGTGCGTTTGCCAGAGTTTAGATTTTCTTGTATGCTTCATTCTATAAACAACTTTGTCTTTATCTATAGTCAATCTCGGAAAACCTGGTCGGTACGACACCATGTGTACGACACCATTTGATACCACAGTAGAATGTTGGATGGAATGAATGGTGAGTATAGTAATACATACATAAACTTTTGAACCTGTACCATGCACACAAAACTACTTGCTACTAGTCTTACAGAGCTATTATTCAGAAATAGAAATGTACATACATTTTGGCCACGTGTACGTGCGTTACACTTACACGAACGCTTAAGTTTAAGATCATAAATACATTTTAGGACCTGGCAAAAGTACGAACAAGAATCCTCAATTTACGTCTATAAATGTATTTAATTTTTTGTAAAAGTAAACTGGTGTAAGTGCCATAAATACTCAAACTTAATTAACTAAATGAGACTCCCTATACATGGAAAAAATGTAGTACTTTCTCTGTACTGTACACATCTGGATTTAGTTGGTCGCATTAATGGAATAATACACTACCCTTCTAGTATTCTATGACACGAAACATTAACGATATGTAATCAACTCAATTTGGTTATCGTCGTTAGCACCGAATTTTTGAGCCGTGGCTGTGTTTGGTTTACAAGTGTTATTCTGACAAACTCACTTTCTTTACATCATAATGTCCTCCCGATTACCATACACTCATATTTTAGATACCTAATGCAGATTATTCTAATAATCTAATAGTAAGACAAATATTACCCGACAGAATTATATCTACAGTGAAAGAGAGAGGACGACTTTACCTCCACGTGCACTTCGTGCACTTGGTACAACTTTATGAACTAACATCTTAATATTATTTGCGTTACTTGCAGATATAATACTTAGCAGACAATAATACATACTAAAATTACAGCAGAGACAGGAGACAGAACGTAAACAATGCAAATGTGCTAATAATACGAAATATTATCTTATCGCGTGAGATGAGCGAGATGTGGGGAATTGGTGGGAGAATGCATCCCACCCGGATAGCACTGCGGTGGTTGCGGATCCGAGGGATAATGATACAAAACATTAGAATTAGGAGATGGGCTGTGTGGAAACATCATGCCGCCCGAAGAGGCTCCAGGACTGGTGTGATAATTATTATTGAGTGGAGAACCATACATAGACGGGGAATGATGAAGGGGCCCCATTGGTGCAGACTGAGCGGAATACGGAGAGGAGCTAAGCCTTACTTTGGTATCTCCGTGGTCTGAAGCGTTCGGATCCGCCGCGTAGGTCAATTCCGTTTCTTCATAGCCTGTAGCCGACATTCGCTGTGTGTCACTCCCAGAATTCGGAGGGTCGGGAGAGTTAAGGCACGTCTGTATGAGCGCTTTCCCAGCTTCTGATGTGATCATCGGTTGCAGCTTCCTCGTTGCGAAAGTGTATACGTGACCGGTCTCAGATGCCACCAACAACATCACTTGGGTTCCTGTCAGAGTTGACAATTCGTAAGCCTGCAGACACAAACAAATAAAAATTTATTTAAAAATCGTGTCATAAACCATCATACACAAAAACTATAATGCAATTTGACATTTGCTTAGTTCGCTAAAATAATAAAGTTGAAAAACTTCTTTGAATTCGATACACTGTCTGGCTTGAATTGAACAGTAACATTAAACGCATATAGAGAGTGTAATGAAATGTAACACACAGACGTGCATGAGAGTATTCTTTAATATTACAAGATGTATTATAGTCAACGAAGCGAAAGACAGCACAATTGTCCTTCATTACGGTTTTCATGTCATATTCGGCGTCAACTGAATCAAATCACATCAAATGAAATGCGATGTGACTATGTGACAGGACGATCTGAACTACCTATAGGTAAAATTATATGGAAGAGAATGTTTACACTGCGGACAGATAGAATATATCTACGACTACAAGAAAGTGTACTGCAAACAAAGCGAACAGAAAGCAAGGACTTAAGAGATATGATGACTGCACATCCAAGCTTGTGACGCCACAAACTCAGAGAGTTGACATTAGAATTGATTTGACGTGACAAGTACAAGACAATACATACAGGTGATATATCATATTATTATTATAATTTAGCAAACACAAGTCGAGTGGGCGGAAACATGACTTTGATACGCGGAGTGTTAATAGCCGATTATTACACATGAGATTCAGATGTTTTTCTCAAGATAAGAAATGAAAAGGCAACAGAATAATTTAAGAAGATGAACAACCAAGTCTGCATGTAGCTTGACATGATCTACAAAAGCAGAGAATTCAAGTTACTTTGCATTATGCATTGTGTTGTAGTCGCTGGTTTATTAGAGAGATAGTGGTAGGCAGTAGGCATATCTTTGAGTGTAAGTGGTAAGATTTTCTATTCCATCCAATCTATTCCAGTTACAACTCCACGGCAGCTTGGTAGACTTTTGCAGCCCAGCAGAGCCAGAGCCACCGACCACTGACCGGACCAGTTCTCTTCAACTCAAGAGCCTCTGACTGATCTCCACGGCCGGATTGGACTGGACTGTACAATTAATGGCTTCGCCGTTGGCATTTGGCGTCTCAAGGAATGCCTCTTTAAAAAATACTCAATAAAATACATTTTTCCCTCATGTTACTGAAAATTGTCATTTACAAACATGGAGGATGAATTCTCAGTTGCTTATACGAACTGTGTTACAGCCGACGCAAAAATATTTGCTAAGGTTTAAAAATCACAACGATCGGACAATAAATGTAGATTTTCCGTAGGAAAAAATGAAAATCTGGTGTGGCATCATCAGGGATTCTATGTAAAGCAGCGTTGAGTGGAGAAAGGTGCAATTATTCGCTGGTTCACTCGAAAGAGCTATCATTTTATATCAACTCGCATCACAATCAACAATATGAACGAACAGCATGAACAGACTAATCCTCTACTACTCTAAAACTTTAATCCCCGACGTTCTCTTCGCCTGCGATAGTCATTCTACACTTTTAATAACTGAAATCCTAAGCGCTATCTGTCTACATTTGCCATGGTGTCACTGCTAATTAAGCCCTTATTCACATACATCTGCTGTGCCGAGTTAACATGCGGTACGTGCCTTTGAATACTTCCCCTGTGTTCCTTTATATATTAAACATAATTCCTATATTTTGAGAAAATCATTAGCTACAGATACAGTCAAGTCATAACTTAAGATAATGACCGTCCATTCTATTGTATACGCATGCAGTAAGTCACCTACGTCTCACACACACAATGAACACCTAAAATATAAGAAAGGTGCATAAAATATGACTATTCTGTACACAAGTACTTTTGTGCGCAGTATGCGAGATAAATATGTAGGCACCTTGTGAAATTGAAATACTGAAACAATTAACCACGTATATAATAAGTCTTTGTTAGGTAGTAGAGTTTTATCTGCTGCAGAATGTAGACTGAACCTGTGAATCATCCTGAGGTCATCATCTTTACATTAGTCCCTTGTATTCAAAGAAACTTATATCTACTGTACTAAATCCTATTGAGTAATGTCAATGCATTGACAGAGTCAGAGGAAATGTTATCTTCGTACGTTCGTAAGGCAATAAATGATGATACATTTCCTAACTGAATGCCAGTAACGTTTGTACACAGAAATTTATTACTAACACTGAAAGTCAAGAAATGTCTTGTTGATTAACACCAATAGATATGCAGACGAATAAAATAAATTGAATGACGATGTAAAGAATTTACGATGAATCGTGTTATTGTTTGAGTTAGGTCCATTGCTATTGCTGTAAATTCAAAGCAGTGGTGGTTGTGCAACAAGAAAAATTCTCATTAAAAATTGTAAGGTAAGGTATAGGATGAGGGTGTTGAACATTAAACATAACTTTGTTATGATGAGTCTACAGTTTACACAACAACGCTTCCGCTTTATGGTAAACGCAAGAAATGCCACGAAAATGGAAATCTATGTGACATATCTGTATTTCGTCGTAGGCAAGAACCGTTCAAGAAACTACAAAATTATTCAGAAAGGTCATGGTAAAAAGACTGTTTCCAAAGTGGGCAAGCCCGCCCATTACTTAACTACGTATTAGGTATCAAACCTAATATAGAAATACAAATGGACAAGTCAACTCAACACATAATACGTAACAACAATATGTTATGGTTATACTTATAATGCAATCTCGGATAGGCCAACAATGCAATCACATAAGTATAATATCTTAGTCTCATTATGGATTTAACACTACATTACACAGATCACAAAACAGTACGGTACCTCGAGTGAAGCTTTGCATGAGGTTGAGTCGAGGTGACTATCCTGTCCAGTGATAACACACACTACTTGATGCTAATCAAGGCAAAAATAGGAAATCAAATGTTGTTGATGTTGATTTCAGAGGATATTGGCCTTTTTGAAATGAAAAGTATTCCTGGATAGTATGATAACCATTTTGACTATTTCGACACTTCAGAGTCCACAAATAATAATCAACCAGGCAGAGTAACAACAGAAATGTGAAAAATGCTACTGTGCAGGATTACTAAATAAGCTATGCAAAAATAAAGGCAAGGCACCAGTAAACCAGTAGTTAATTTTTACAGAACAGGTTCATCTCATCGTCAGTCTCTATCCGGGCATAAATGCATTATGTCTGTATTTATTTGAAATCAGAAATAGACCAACTACAGATATTGTATGCAATGGGAATACCATTCCATGAAATCATGATTACGTTAGGATAGGATAGTTAGAATAACTCGCTTCAACATTAAATTAGGTGGGTGGATTGTGTACACAATAGAGAAATTGAGAAATGATAACAATCAATGCGAATAAAACAACTGGGAAACATGTAGCAAGATTTTGATTGGATTGTAGACTATGGACTGAAGTTTTTGTATTTAATGATGCACATATGTATTATACATCATTAAATATCTAGTATGTGAGTCAGGAAATATTTATAATGCAAGTTTAACAATCTGTTTACAAGGGTATAGCCACAGCCTTTTAAATTCCTATTCTGCCTTCTACAAAAATACCTTGTTAACTTTTATAACTATGTGGCTACAACGAGACAACAGACAAGAGAATCAAGAGATATTAGAAAACGCGAATTGTTGGGTGTTTAATAGATTTTCTGTGTACATAGGTACAATGCGGCAACCCAAATCATTTCAGCAGCATTGGTTTTATTGTATCCAATATCAATTGGCAGAAGGGGGAAGGAGGTATCCCTATACCTCCAGTAGAGTTGTGTTGCTTTGCTTGTACAAATAATGTCTGTCATATTTGGTATAAGGTTCCATTGGATAGCAAAGAATCCGCTGACATGACTTGACACCCTCGTGTCTAGCAAGCTGACACTCAAACAGATCAAAGTAAAACCAACACGATCCAACCCACAAGTAAAATGAGATTAGACTTGGATAAAATAGATACGAGCATCGAACATGTTGACGAGAGCAGAGCCGAGCCGTGTCAACTTACTTGTAGGTAAACTCGTAAACCTTCATTTGATGAGCGGATATCATATCAAATGATCAACCTGATTGCTTCAACGCATCATATATTGATCCCTTATATGAAGTGTACAATATCACTAAAGTGTGCACGTTGTACTATCCTCCCGTGCTTCATACACAGTTACAAAGCTTTTACAGAACCTATACGCTCAAGCAGGAATTGCACAGTATAATAAAAGAAACAAAGACAAGTCACTTATTTGGATGGATTTTATGTATGTACAAAGTATATACTGGTCGTTCGACACACGTTACATCTCCTAATAGAAAATACAACTGATTCAGAATTTCTTCCTTAGCAGGAGCACATAATATTGAAACTGAAACTTATAATGCCAAGATGTATCTAAGAAAGAACTGTGGTATATAGACAGAATTATAAGAATTTTCCAACTTTCTATCTACCCTTTTCTTTTATGCTTATCTATCGTACTATATTTACTGTTCTTTATTTATGCGTGTACAGTGCTTATAATATAATTCCGACCTGTGCATATACATATAATATATACAAAATGATGCAACAATCAAAAATATAATTGTAATAAAAGTACATGCAATTGTATATTATGTTGAATTTGTATAGTAACGTATTTTAAATTATATACTGGACATTATTCTCAGAAATACGTTGGTATTTCTCGAACTGGATTGAAGGGCTAAGGGTATGTGATTATGTGATGGAGCATGTGTGGGCGATGTTACGCATTATCACTATCAGGTGTACCTGTCGTCCTATTATTATATATAAGTAGAGTAACTACCTGCACGAAGAATTTATTCACAACCACTCACATTGCTGACTGCCTATGGATTTATTAGCAATTCGTCTAATGATCTAATAGTAAGTAGCTTCTAGATGGTGTATCCCAGTGAATAAAATTGTATTGATATTATGTAGCTATAAAACAGAGGAAAATAAAGCAGTACGTAAAGTACCTATAGAGTTAGTATGGAGGTATCTAAATGAAAGGATTCAGTGAACAAGTCATCTCTTGCATTATTGCTCATAATATCACCTTGTAGTAATATTGCTGGTTACTTCTTATACACGTATATGTATAATAGAATAGTGGATGCAGCTAAAAGAACGAAGCCCAATCAACAGTAAAGGTACTTCACTAACACTACCCAATAGGTATTTTAGCATTTGTAGTAAATACACGTAGACGTATATTCTATAGGTACGTAGTACGTACTACGTTTACAATTGTCAATCCAAAAGGTTCTTCCGATCCATAAAAAATATCAGTCCCCCTTTTAAGTCAATCAGTCCAACAAACTATTTACGATACGAGCAATCTGAAAATGAGGTCATAGTTGAGCTGAGACAAATAGTTTGACCTGGAAGGTCAATTTTAGACGCACATGGCACCCATTGAGTCAGCCGCTGTGATGTGATATGCGATGATATGAAATCTGATGTACCTACTTACTCTTTTACTCCACACCACAACACACAGAACAGCACAACAGCATTCGTCGGGACTCCAATGCAATCCAAACAGCATTAGCATAGGAAAGCATGCAAGCCTTTACACACGTATTCTTCAATTGTAGAATTATAAGTATAAGAAAAGAATTGCTGGTGATGAATAAGAAAAGAAATCTTTCGTCTTATATAATTCTTAACTTATATGCCTTGCTTTGCTGCTTGTAGAGGCGACAGCAACAATTCAATTCGATTGAATGGAATTCTTTTAAACCTCCTCTGGCCCAAAAGTCATAACCAACAAGCCGAAATTTAGAACGCCAATTTCAGTTAATTCCTTGATTACCTTGTAGTTTAGGAAGTTTTCAAACATGTTAGTACGAAATGTTTTATTTCGATATTTTTAGAATCATATAATAGGTATAGCAATGCTATTGCAATGCGCATAGGACCTATAAGGCAATTTTTGGAAACACGTGTCGTATGTGAAATAGGAAAAAGCTTGTGTATGGAAGAATTTCCACATACAGCCGCATCATGAAGCATCTTCCACAAATATGCCGTACTTAAACACAAATTTTTTGGACTAAAGCTTCCAACAGGTATCAACGGATTTAATAATTCGTGCGATAAGAGAAAAACGTAGGTATGCATTCTTTACGTCCAAGATAACAATCCGCAATTCTACATGTTAATAACCCGTTTAAAGGACAAAAATGAGTTAAATGCTATGAGGGAGGATTTAAATGTGAATTAACTTCAGCCCTGCTAAATGCTTCGGTGTTATGTAAGTTTTTAAGTACCTTTTTCATGATGCCAGTCTTCCTCTTTGAAAAAGTTGTGTATCTCCGCAGTTTATTATCGATGAATTCCATTTTGATCTTAACACGGCCCTTAGTCTTTTTGCCGTTTGGTGGTGGTGCCTTTTTGGGTTTTGTTTCTCCACCGCTGCCATTATTATTGTTATTCGCTGTATGATTGTTGTTATTATTATGATGGTGGTGATGATTATTTTGCTGGGCTGGAGGATTATTGCCACTAGTATTGTGATTATTGAGCAGATGGCCAAAGTCACTGGCTGGTGACCCGTGGTTATGATTGCTGAGAGCGGTAAAATCATGACCAGGGGTGCCAAAGGGGTCTGACCCCAACATCGAAGTAAAACTCCTCTGCGATGCGTCCAGATGATTCTGCATTTTGTTTGTAATGTGAATTTTTTCCCTTAACAATCTTCCAGCTTAGATATACAAAATTATCAAATAAGCTGAGAAAGGAAACAATAGAAAATTATTTTATCCCAATGGTGAACAATAACATTGATACCGTTTATTGTACAGAGGTAAAGTTACTTCTCCTGAGAACTCTGATTTAACACATGAGTGTTTGTCAGCAAAAATAATTGTTTAACTTTCTAAAGAGGTTCCTTAATAATTCGCCTTTTTGTTGTCACCTCCTCCTGTCATGCGAATGTTGAAGGTATGTCAATATTTCATTGATCCCTGAGAGAAGTGCAGCAAATGTCTCGACAATTCATCAATGTTTAATCACACACCACAAATAAACAAAAGATTACGAAGTCAGAATTCAACAGTGTTAACTTTAGCGAGACTTGAGGTCTTCGCAGCCCTTACGTGTTGTAGAAGTATTTAAAACTTACACAGATACACCTGTAGCGAACTTTGACAAACTTGCATAATAATACTACACATAAGTAAATATTGATTTAAGCTGTCAATGAATAAATGTTTGTTGTATCCGAAAACAAACTCGCCATAACTGAATACGGGTGTATGTGAACCGGTTCACAACTTCCTCACTTGTAAATACCACAGGTATATATCTACAGTTACAAATTGGTGTAAGATCACAAAAATGGCAGGTTAACTAAGAACTAATTATTTAAATAGAATTTTAATTATGTTGTGAAGATATAAAAACAGAGGAGCACCTATCGTCGTAACAGCTGAGTGCAGACTGCTCTGTATCCTCCCGTATTTGGACTTTCCACCCAACCCTGCCGCATTATTCCAACTACTCTATGTGGCCAATGTGTTTTCAACGACTGCCTTCTCCTGACAGAATCTTCCACACTGCCAACATCCATTTCTAAAGCAACTGCGATTCTTCAGGGTTCTCCTTGTCTACTCTTTCATCCTTCAACTTCATACACATACACCTGATATGAATGAATCAAGAAGGGATTTCTCTCTTCATCTTCATCTTTTAATCTTCTTCGTCCTCTCCTGCTATAAGCCAAGTACATCTAACTCACTTGTACATAAACTGCACAGTTTACATTTACATACAGTGTAGAGTCACATACAATTCATGAGATGATTCACAAACATAGACACGCAGTTTCATACTCTTTCTTACGTTCTTCTGCTTGTTCTTTTGGCTTGTGTACATAGAATAGTACATATTGGAAATACACACGTGCCCTCCCGGTTTCCTAATTGTATTCACAGCTTAACTTTAAGCTAAACTTTATCTATAGACTTTAAATAGGTATTATGTATGGACTTTCTCCATATCTCATGCATTAGTTAGTCTCATGCAATATTATGTGTACACTTTACTCGTTTTCTTGGCTACACAAATATTTTGCTTTGCTTCGATACGTCCAATGACTGTAAGCACACATTTAATGTGATGTATTAGTAGCTTATTACGCTATTGACTCATTTGAATATATCAAAGTATCAACTAGTTATTTAACGTTTACATCATTTCTAAGGTATATATAGTCATGTAAGTAGTTACAATGTTTATAGATACAGATACATTTGTTTTCTTCCAATTTCAATTTTGTATTCACACTTTGAATAGTAAAGTATGATGATGAACTCTTAAACGAATAATATGCATATGTCATTGTACTAGATTGCATACCAGAGTGCGATGATATGTCAGGTGAATATCGTCTTTTAATTAGTCATGTTATGTCATATTCTGTTGTCAATTGAGCACACAATTTCTGTGGATATTGAAAGTTTGCACTAACTTACTATATAACGTTGACATAATATTATACAGCAACTGCTAGAAGACCGGATGCTACAAAACAAATGACTATACGTGTCAATAAGTGGTGTACAGCAATCACAGTGCACAAAACTGTCCAAATATATTTTTGTGTCAAAACATGATTGCTTTGCGTACAGTGCTAATATTATTTGTTCCTTTCAATTTCATAGCTGCAAATAGCTAAATCTAATCATATTTATTTGATATCTACTAACTACTAACAAGTATATAGTACTGGAATACTATACTACTGTGTATTTGTAGTAATAATAATAGATTACCGATGTGTATTGCAAAGTAATAATTGAATTATCATTTTAATGTAGGTAGTCTTTTTAGATAAGAAGGTCAAAAGAATCGCTTATGAAAAGTCAACATAACACATATTTTTGTTATGTAGCCGAGATTCGAGAGACCGATATTGATTCTCGATTTTCTCACTTGCATGAAGCAAATCACAATTTTATGCGATAATGTTATACCTATCCAATTCCATAGGTATACAATATATACAGAATGAAAGGCACGGGTTCTTTCTGCATGATTCGAAACATACAATTATTATCCAACCACAGATAACAAAATCGTCCTTTCACCCTAAGTCACATTATTACTATAATAAAATATTATGTAGTGGAGTATTCATAGTGTAACTCAAACTCAACATTAAAGTATCTAGAAAAATTGGGCAAGCATGAGCATGACACAATATCATTCACCATTTCTATTTAAGAGTGGATATAGTATCTTGTGTTTTCTGATACACTGTTGAGACTGTTGTCTAGTATTAGCAGGGCAATATAGCAGTTCAAACGAAAAATAAAATAAAAAATTTACCGAGGCACACTCAATGACTCAATATTAAGAGTGGGAATACAACTTCTTACATAGCTGTATCAAGTGTCTTTATTTCGTCAAATTTTTTTTCGAAAGATGCAGAATCTTCAAATAATTTGTTTCTTCCAAATGAGTAGCTACAATTAGAATGTTGTGTTGAATATAACGAATCCAAATCTAAGTAATCACGCTAAGTAATCAGTTACCTAAATTATTTTAAGCATTGATTTACATGTTTGTCTCACTTTGCCTCACCCGACGTTGTTGGAGAGAGATTTGTGTTTGGATTATTTGGATTTGTGTAATCACTTTTTTCATTTTGTTAAGGGATGAGACATACAATCCATATGTTGTGTGTAAAAGCAAACATTTATTTTGTGAGAAACAAATACGACAGTTTTAGGTGGTACAAACAGTGTCAAAAGTTCGAATATAGTGCGAATATTATGTTTATGAGACAAAGAATTATTAGGTACTGTTAAGTATGTAATATGATTGGAAGTGTGGAAGAGTGGAAGATGTGGTATCAACTAACAGATAATGAAAATGTTGTTTAACTGTAAAACCCACAAAATCAAAATTTCAATTTGGATTGGACGCAATAAGCAAACATTTTGTGCCTACTTTTTAGAAATCAAATAAATGATCGAATAAACTTTCCATTATGTCATATTTTTAGTGTTTTTCACAACTACATGTTTCCATCTAAATTGAAAATGTTTAAAGGTATACTGGGCAAATAGATAAATCGTACAATCAAAAATGGTGAAGGACAAGTACAAGGTATGAATAGAACTAAATATATTCCCAAAATGTATTTTGGCAACCAAAATGTATCTGTATCTTATCCACATTAATGAACCATTAAAATCTAGCAGTGTTGCATAGGAGGCTTTAACATGTGCCTATAAAGTCATACGTAGAAAGAATGGTACACCAACAGTCTATAATCTATAGCACTTTACATACAATACGGACACAACTTACTGATAGCTTGAATTAGTGTAAGCATTCAAATACATAGAACATAAGTCAGAAAGCCAACATTAAATTCATAAGGAGCAGAAAGTCTTAAAACGATTCTAACGTCTGTCCATATTGTGTGATTGTGGAACATTAGAAAGGAGTATTTCGACAAATGCTGATAAGGAAGAAAAGCTCCAGAAATGTATATAAATACAAACATAACAAGTAGCCAAAAACCGAGAGATGAGAGAGAGAATGAGACCCAAGCCAAAATTAAAGAGCCATGAGGACAAACATCGCGAAGGTTTTCGTAGGCAGGCAGACAGTCAACAGACAACTTTAGCTTGGCTTTTGACTTCTTCTCGGTCTGGCATGCTTCTGGTGTGAATGCAGTGGCAGTACTACTACACTCGAATTAGAATCACCATTATAACTTTACTTATTAGCTATAGCCGCTCTGTCGTATAATATTATGTGACTATTCAACTTGTTACTTACATTCCGTGTTATTACAGTGTGGAAGTACGTACATAATGCTAACTACTAAAGGTTTACTTACTTACCAGGGGAAAAACAGAGAGTGATATTCTAAAAGTAGCTAAAATTGCACGCGAATGCTAAAAGTTTAGCACTATAGAAACTCTTTCTCCGATCCGAACCGTCACTTGGAGTGAGTCACAAAATGCGAATACTGCGTGCAAGAATTTACAAACATCAAACTACTAAAACTGCCAAATTGCACAGGGTATGTCTGTATGGCACTCTGCACAATGTAATACAGTTTTAAACAGTATTAGATGTATTATATTGCTCTGCATATAGAGATAAAGTTACTCTGTGTAAAAAGGAGTCCATACAGCATGGTTTTATTTTTAGGTCTTGTAGGTTAGACGGTTAGAGATGTTCGAATTTGCTCTTCTGTTGATGCTTGTGTCTGTGTAATTGTAAAATAGTGAAATCCCCGCACAAACAAATCCAGCTTTAAATAAGGATGAAGGTTCGTCCCATAAATAAAATGACATTCACAAAAAAGTTATAAACTAAAAGCTTGCGTCGTAATCAGAATATGTGGCAAAATACATTGCCAAGTGAAGCTCACACATATCGTTACTTTTAAAATTATAGTCCGATACGCTTCACTACTTTTTCATGTGGGTATATAGGATTGAATAATTTCTTTTACTCGTATTTTACTTAACAAAGTAGCTTTTCATTTCGATCTTGCATTGTGTTTAAAAAATTCTCAGTTTAAAAAATCAACATTGTTTTTCAGCTATTTTACATACAAGAGCCGCATGCAATCAATAATAGTTACTTAACCTTAATGAATGTTGGCAATCATAATTATGTAGGCAAATATAGCTAATAAACTGTAGCATCGGTAGCAGGTAAAGGTGAATGTTATACAACATTTCGTTAAAAAACATGAGACATGTTTCATATCTTTACGACGTAGGTACTGCATATGTGTGCGAATAGCAAGTTTGAGTGGTTATGAAACTGTTAATTGGTCAGGAAATCAACAATGATGTGTAAAAGGAGCATTAAGGGATTATTTTTTGTTTACGTTTGTAATACGGACTCATATAACACTGGTGAAGTGGTAACTTTGCTAAAGGAAACAATTTTCCTAAAGTTTGATGCGATCTAGCAGCTTGAAGGTGCTTTGCCAAAATGAAAACTCGTACTTGGTTTAATTTGGGAATGCATTATCTGTATAGAATATAATGTACTATTACGGTTCATATTGTAGTAGGTATGGTTGTTTACTTGTGTTGATGCCTTGTGCTACTGCTATTTTACACATGCATTTTACACTACGATCGAAGATTCACTTACAATGGAGGGTTTAGTATTTTCTCACCATAAAGCGTTGTTTGGTTGCTATATGCCTTTACACTTTGTGCGCATACCTATTAATACTGCACTAATACTATAATGGTGCATATAGAGAGATATTATTTGGTATGATACTGACAAACGTAGTAGTAATAGTAATACCACGAGATCTTTTTGATCTCTCCACTTGAAGTCTTCAATGTGCATGTAATGTAATGTAAGCAATGTACAGTGTTGTACAGATACTTGAAGTCAAGTCAAGGAGGTGTCCGGATAAGACCGCCCCATCCCAAAATAGGAAGACACTTCCATTTATGGAGTCTCGGGAAATTCGATGCCATGTGCTCCCAATTCTTCTACTCTATCACTTCCGGACGTCTCTTTATACCCGGATTTCCACCCGAGTACTTATTTCCCATGGAAAATGTCATAATTTTTTATTTCCTAGCAAAGAGGTAGAAAGGGGACCCTTGAAAATCGAATACGAGACGCCAGGCCTCGCTCATTATTCACAGTGTATAGCAAAGCAAGAAGTAAGTAATAGCCAAGGTGCAAAGAATAGCAAAGGGACTGACGGACTTGCTGGCTTTACTTGCACGTTGTACTTGTACAGATAACATAACTACTAGTGCACTACCAACAAAGAAGAAAACAGCAAGCAACTTGTTACTTGTGTTCAACTGTTTGAGTTACGGTCTTACTTCGTCGTCTTCTTTTCTTGCCACTCACTCACCTCAAAGATCTATGCTCCGTACTTTTTCTCTCTACTACTCTTCTTACCACTTAAATACGAACGACCCTCTCTTACACAGTTGTAATTGTTTTTGCTCTTCCTAAGCTACAGCACACCAATATCCAATGCAACGCTACGAAAGATGATAACACATCTACATCCTCATCTTCTGCTCTTCTCTCTTCGTGTAGTCCCCACGACAAACTGCTGCAATATCTGCCTAGAACTGATTATTATATTATGCTCTCATGTCTACTGCAACAGCGACCCAACTCAAATGCTCTCACAATTCACGCTTACTTACCTTTATTCAATCCCTCCGTATTAATTTCAACAGATCAACCTGCTCAAACTTTTTCCCTATTATTTGGCAACTTCTTCAAACTGTTTCGTTTATTGTATGATTGGGACATAGCAGCTATAGGGCTTATAGATACACTTTACACATTCACATGGGCGAGTCAAATGCAAAATATTACAATAGTGTTTGGTTCAAATTATGCATGCATTACTTCCCACATACATTTCTACTGACTTCTGTGTCTAGTAGTACTAGTATTGGTGATGACGGATATAAATAATATTTCGCATTCATTTACTAAGAAAAACATTATTTAATTTCCATTGCATGCGTCAAAATGCAAAGTATGATTAAGTCGGTAGATGTATGTTAATTTAGGATTGTTAAAGCAATCTTTCAACAGGATTTCCAGGTATATGTATTCCATTATAATATTATGCTCGATCAATTCTTAAGTTTCTGCAGAATAATTTTTCCTTTGCTCGAAAAAACTAATCACTTATTCAAAAATCTGCATTTTCTACACCCACAACTTATTTTCAGGCTGTAAATTGGACGCATATATAAATGTTTTCTAATTTCGAATGAAAATGAGTGCGCTAGCAAAGTAAATCTGCACAGATGTTGGTAAAACGGCATAGACGGATATCTTTTGGTATTTGGTTCATCTACTATTTGCTATGTAAGATTAATTTGTGTATCATTTTTGAACACGGAATTTCAGAAGACGAAGTTAATAATACGCTGCCGGCTTCTGGTAGTACAGCTTTGAGTACGATAACCAAGTAGAGAAAGATAATGCAGATATCTAAATATTTGATCATCAATCTTAAGGGATGAGTTGAATTGTATTTTTCTCGCCTGTTATTAAGTATCGGAAGGTACAGACGGTACTTTATTACACCATGCCATTATTACGGTGAGCATAAATTATTTCATCTTAGCTCCACGACAATGCAGCTAAACTAGCAAGGACTTGAGACTCACTTTTTATACTACGAAAGTGCAATGCAACGTTTATCTTTAAGCCCAGTCAGGGTAATTTAAAACGTTCTTCACTCAACAATGCAGTCACATAGCCCAACTAACAGTCGCTAGTTTCACTTATTCAGCTTACTTTTTGGCCCTCCACCTTTCATCCTAATAATTTCATGTCCTATAGCACTTATGCACACTATAAGGCATACTTATATATAAGTTCGAATTCACTTGCAGTATGTAAATAGTAAATAACTACGTGCTTGAATACACACAGCAATAAATAATATCTACGTACGAATATAAATAATTTTGAATTTATAGCTTAACTTCACCATACTTTTCTTAATAATAAACATGAGATAACTCTATACTTATCGTTATAGCGTACTTTGTATATTGTGTATTCGTTCGCCAAACAAACACATAGCTCAGCCAAAGGAACTGGCATCTGGAATCAGGAATAGTGTAGATGTGTATTTTCCAAAGATGTTTATAATAATTGCAACTCACATGGGTTGCTTATGAATGAACGTTCGTATTTGTTAATGAAACACACCTCGATGACGACGATAGTTTATCGTTTTGTACATGCCTAAAGTTAAATATAACATGCATCTAATATTGGAATCTTAGAATTATGTATTACTTTTGTTAAGGAAATTCTTTTAGAGACAGATGTCAGATAAGGGATGAATAAGGTGGCAATTCTTCAATCAGTATCTCATCATGTTTACTATTCAGGTGTATATAGATCTACCTCTTTACAAATACCAGTCACATCGTGCCTTGAAAACAAAACGGCAAAAATAATTGATGTCTACAGAGTTGTCTTGACGTGAGAATCTGATTGTAGTGCGATTATATTATACTGCGTGTGCAATTCGGATACGGTCGTGCTATAAGGTATCTAAACTGTTTAAAATTGTCGAGGAGTATAATGTGCTGCATGGAAATTTTGATACTATTATTGGCATTTCACTTGCAAACAAATAGTACTAATAAATTTAAGTGATAAATTATAAAAATTAATTTGACTTGGTTTGTCTGTCTACGCACTAATTTAATTCATGGAAATTATTATGTCATAATTCAGTTGTGTTATATAGTAGAAATTCTACTGTTTCACAAACTCGCAAGGCTTACTGGCTTAGAAATCGTTGTAAGTATATTTTCTTGTCATGTATGTATCCCATGCATCTACAAATATTCCTTATCTGGGCACTAAAAGAGTAACCGGTACGATACAACCGACAGACTGGCGAGTGAAGTGAAGTGATCTTGTGCATAACAGACCACTACAATAGATTCACATAGGTAACCACCGCGGCATCACCGTTCTTCACGTATAGATATTTGATATAAACTTTGTTATGTCCCCATATGGAAATGTCTTATTTTGGTTGTTTGTTTTGTGTGAGTGTAACTAGTAGCGGAGTGACTTAGTTTTCCTCGTGGACAATGGACACAATAAAAACACAGGACATGAATAACAAAATTAATATAATTACCCTATTACATTAATTACACATACGTATTGTTTTGTTAATCAATTGTACACGAATTGTTAAGCGTTTACAGAAAATGAGATGAAATTGAGTTTTCATTTTGTAAAGCCTAGATTTATATAGTTTGTTAAAGATATAAAAAATATTGAACATTTGCTGTTAGAAATGTTGAAGACAGAATGCTGTTTCATTCTTGGTTTATTAAGTCATTAATTTAATCACCATGAAATTTGTCCTAAGATTAGTTATGCATTCTGTCAATCTGCCTGCACAGGAAAAATATGGTATCAAATGAGAACTTGAGATGTGATGTGATGCATATAGGTAATAGGTAGGATAGGGATGCAAAAACGATAATGCTATTGTATATTTAATGGTGATTAAAATACGTGCAGTTAGAATAAATAGAATTATTTATTAATTGCATAATATATTATTGCTATGCATAAGGGAAGTCAATTTATTAAAATGATGTTTAGCAGACGGCGCTCCCAATTAATCACTGCTTTTCAGTTATAATAACACCATTAATCTTCAGAGCAAAAACAGATGTTTTAATGGATTTGCATGGTCAAACAGAGTGTAGGATTGGCAAATGGAAGTTGGTTAGAGATAATAGAGAAGCACAATAATTCTTGCATTGAACTTTCCTTGAGCTTTAATTGATGGCGCATAATAAATATAAATGTGTACAACTACGAACAGTAGGAAGATCTCAAGAGGTGTTTGTGGCCATCTGAGGGAAAGCCACATTGAGCCAAACAAATGCTCGGCAAAATGACTCACACAATTTATACATTCATGATGTGTTCCTCTTTGACATGACAAACTACTTGCGATGGATAGAGTTTATAAAAATTGAAGGTAGGTAGAATTCTAGTATTGTGTGTTGTATCACTTTAAGTGTTAAATCTACGTGAGGAGAACCTTTCAATTCACAGTCATTTTCCAATTAATCAATGTTTCCAGGAAAGGAGTTAACATCTTGTCCTAGTAAAAGCTACATATCGTCAATTTTGTAGTGCAGATTTTAAATGAATTGAAAAACAAAAACAGAATATCAATAGCCATATTAATATTCACAAATATCACACGTAAATCGGAATTGTATAACTTGTACACTCAAATTAAAGTAGGTACCTGTTTCGTGTGTGTCGTTTAAGCTTCCATATCCCTTCTCACTCAATTCCAGTAGGGTTTAATTTATTTAACAACTGTAAGTCTCAAAGTAGAAAATGATACATCCACATCCAAAAACAAAGCTAAATTCAAGTTGCAATGGCAAGTAAATGTTAAATTAATGCAGTCACACACACAAAACTTAATACGAAAAGGTATATGCAGCATTTATTTGCGTTTTAAGATACTTCTCTTAAGAACTTACTTTATAAATTGCAAGTTCCTAAGCATAACATTAAACGTTGACCGCAACAAAGGCTGAATAATAAGCAAATAAAATATAATGTGTATAACGAATGAGCAAACATTCAGTACATAATATTATTAGAACCACCTTGAATATTTTTTGCAATAATAAAAAATTATTTGCATACTGCTTTCTATTGTTACGATTGATTTTTTTCAATCTAAAATAGAATGCAATATTCTCATGAAACTACTTTTGGCAAAAATGTTTTACTAATAATATCAAGATGGAAATTAATTTTGAATTCATGCTTCAACTGTTCTTAACCCTTTTACAAGGCAACTTTTAAGTTTGTTTATTCTGTTGCCACGGGAGGACATTCTGTTTACACTTTGAGTTCAACTGGCAATAAAATTCATTTTG
>JABASD010001346.1:0-42152 GCA_019776165.1 Pogonognathellus flavescens | reverse complement strand
ATTTCGTTCTCGCACAATCGAGGAGAGAAGCTTTTGGGAAATTGGGAGTGGAAGCTATAACGTGAATAGTCCAAACTGATTTTCTTGTGCACAGTCCCTATATGGCTAATTTAAGTAGTATAAATATTACATCTGGCAGGCACTGAATACTTTTAGTGGTTCTTCTGGTTGTTCAATTTATATCTACTTAGCATCTAGTCAATAGGTTGGTTCCAATCGCCAGTGAGTTGTTTTGTCTCTCTTGTCTTCCGGAACCATCACAACTTGATTTCCTGTGCTGTTTACACAAACAAACGCTTTGAAACTCAATGTCATATAAATAACTTTCACTTCATTTAACAAATAAGAAATTGTTAATTGGAATACCCACCCATTGTTTTTCAAACAGCGGCCATCATCCTGAGATTTTATAATGCAAATTTTGCTGTTAGGAATTATTTCTTCAGCCACCCAAACTTGGTTTATTACATTCCCCGTGTCCTTAATAAATCAAAATAGGAAAAACATACAATTTTAATGCATTCTACATTTGTAAAGCATCTATTTTCTCATTTAATTTCTTACATTTTGAAGTAAAAGTCCTTCATGAGGCAAAAAATCCCATGATTGCTTAACAGAGGTTGGATCGATACCTTGATGAATGGACGACACCTGAAATCCTCCACTTTCTGGAATCAAATAATTAAAATCAACTCAACTCTTAGGTATTGCATCGTTTGGTCTGCTTTAATAATATTATGAGTACAAAGGCGTATCTAGGATATGGTAGTGGTGGGGCCATAGATAGAAATCTGGAGAGTGTACATGTATTTTAATAAACAGGGCTTATTTGCGTACGCAAGAAGTACCCAAAGAACCGCTGTTGTACTGGCAGCGGTTCGACTCTCCTAAATACGCCTTTGTGACAAATGTGTTCTATCTGGTATGTCCAATACGAAATTGATATATTTGTGGAAACCCTAATGTTGGTGGAAATACTTGATATTGTCAAGTTACTTCCCTTACCCAGTCTTGTAGCAGTGAATTTTTGGCTCGGGTGACCTGTGAATTTTTTAACGGTAATAATACGAGTTCCTCTGGCCGTACTACAACTTTCTAACCCCATCACCTGTAATAAAACAAAAAGGAAAACATCGTTATCTAAAATCTGAATTGTAAAAGGAGAAAACTATCATAATGCACAACTCACCCCTTTTTTGTCCTTCATCGAAAGTATTTTGTAAACGAATCCGTCTTGGAACCCGTCTCTTGCTCCACTTCGTAGTCCGGAAGCCATCGTAGTGCACGGGCAACGGAACATGTGTTGTATAGGCTTAGACTACGCTAGAAGCCATCATAACTTCCAAAATACTGATAATTCTTTTCTTCTTTACACCCTCCCAAGTTCTTTGGTTGTATACCACAGAGCACTGAAGAGGTGGATTGTTAGACGCGGCATTTGACACTTATTAGTGAAACCTGGCTCTTCATGATGATCTTCTTAGCTCCGAATCCCAAACAGACGAATAATACCATTCAATCTCGAACTCAGTAATATTTTCTTTGCTGGTAGATTGAAAAAGTATATAATATGAATTTGAAGCCAATAGTCGTAACTTCTGTATAAAATCACAAAAATATTTTTAACGATTGAATGGTTTGTGACAGATGAGATAAAGCTTTGCTTTTAGTTAAAAATGGCAATAATTTATAGAGAAAATAATATTTCATAGCAATCATACAAATAAATGTAGAATTATTATATACAACTATTATTGTTAGAAAAGAAATTCCTATAATCTAGTCGTTACAGGCAAGTCTGTTAAATCCATAATAATATTATTACTATTCTCCCTGCTATATAATTTTTAATATTGATTTCATGTATGGGAGCTTATTATTATAATAACTTTCCTTGTATATTGTAAGCTACACATACTACACAGGTATTCCATTATGCTTATTAGGAAAACTGTATTATTCATTGTGAACTTATTCACAGCAGTCATAGGGAAAAGGGTCAATACATTTACTGTGGTTTAATTTTTATGGAGCACAGAAAATGTTATGCTTTTGTCCTAAGAAACAATACCAGTGAAAGCTAATGGAATTTTAGAATATTTCTAGCTTTCTTTGCAGCGTAATGTTATTATCTGGAACAAAAGCAAAATGTATTTTCTCTTCATAACATTGAGACCCGTCTGTACAGCTTTACATAACTACTATTAAAGCAGAAAAGTATTTAAACAAAAGTTTTGCTTCTCAATCAGTCCAATTTACATTTACTCTCCCTATGGCTATACAATAAAACTAAAAAGTCTTGAAAATGAAACCTTTTTCTTCGATGCGTTTCACATTATGGCATTTTGCAGATACAGTAGCATGTGTACGTCTTAATTAATCTGAAAAACCGGGGGACGGAGTTTTAAAGCCTGCAATCATAAATTTTACCATTTAATAGTTGTTGCATGTTGAGTTAATAGAAATAGAAATGAACGAAATTGAATACTGAAATATTATCGTACCATTTTTAACTTTCACTTTTTTATCCGATGTGTGGAGTGGTCTACTTCTTTTGGTTATGCTGTAAGAAAATAGGAATGCGTTTGCACAATTCACTTTTCTAGTTGACGGCGATCTCGGTTAAGAAGTGTCTGTCTCTGAAGATTCCTAAATAATGTCTTCAGTAGCAGACATCTAAATATATTTTTGTAAATACCTCCGGCTATTTATTATCGACTCACTTAAAAATCTTTAACTGTTAACATAGACTTTAATAATGATAACGAGCACAGTTTGGTTTGTTTATATCTGTATACCTACAGATGTGAGTTTGCTAAGCAAACGGCACAGCACACACCGTCCTTCAGCTCACTCTCACATACAATTCTCGTTCTATACTCTATACTGACTGAATTCAACATTTGTGCCATTCAGCTTCAATTCAATTGATGTTCACTCACATTCTTTCACTTGTATTTTTACACTGCCTGGCAGAATTGGAATCCGAGAGCAAGAGACGACAAGCTACGTTAAAAATGTGAATGTAAAATGTGTGGGGTAAACGATTCGGTTGTAATTTTACCTCCCTGAAATCATGCATGTACATACTTAAATAATGCATTATGAGTACAGACACACCGAAATGCAATTATAGCTGGCATGAGCTCTCTAGGACTTTATTAAACTAGCATTTATACACAAGGAAAGGAAAATTCGTTGCAGTTTTTCTTCTATGGCATTTACATAATAAATAAGTAACGTACATAGGTATGAAGAAAGTAATAGTGGGTTAGATATATTATGTAACTAAGAAATCATAAGTTTACCACGCATGGTTTAATGAAAGGATTAAAAATTAAAAGCAGTCTAGTATAGGCCTCTGATATTTCCTGATATAAATCTAACAAGGTGACAATGCAAATTACATACATTACCCATGAGTCTCGAATGGTATCAGACTTTCTTTGAATTCAGGTATGCTTCGATTGTATAGTATTATTTTCATAAGTCAAAATCAAATAGCTACGACGGTTATTCTCTCACTGTCCTAACCATGAATGAAATGGACATGCTTTTACTTGAGATTGATTCATCAGTGACAACATTTATTAAATTGATACGTTTGATATATCATATAATATGTACGTGCACAATTACATCGACATTATGAATATGGGTTTACACAGTTCACAGGTTTATCGTTGAATGATCGATAATACTTTGGTAAACAGCTATAGCTATACTACAATCTCAAACTTATTGTTAGTAATTAGTATAGAACTTTGTTAGAAGTTTGAATAATTAATCACATCATACCCTATACATGAGATATCATGACTTTTAAGAATACGAACACAAAGTAATATTTTAATATAATGTGTAAAGAAATAATCTCAATTCTCATACTCACAAACACATTAACCCAAAGTCATTAAGTTACGTTACGTTTACACAAATATACTTCAAATGTAATGTCGATGACAGTCTATATACAATAATGAAATCATTTTTGTTTCTCTATTCGTGTATAACCGAAGTATTCTAAATTATTGTTAAACAATGGATTACCCTTCAACCAGAAAATTAATTGTAACAAACATTACTCTAAGACTAATTCTAATTTTAATGCTATCGGTACTTCTACCTCTTTTGTGTACACGAACAGTTAATTCATCTCATATTTGATTGATTATTATCTAAAGTCTCGATAATTTCTGGACACTGCCTACTGGACCGCAGAACACTAAATAATCTGTCAAAAATTGATGTGTGTATTTCACACGGATGTTGGACAAGTTGTTCAACAATTGTTGTATAAATACGAGCGGTATGTTATACATTGTACTTATTCCTAGTCACGACAATTGTTATCAGATTCTTCTTATTGTTATTTACAGTTAATATTTACCATCATCATTTTTACTTAGTGTAAGTACAGATAGTTTATTATAACATTGGATTTGGGATCTCTGCTAATTTCCGTCAGCCACATTTCTTTGTCACACCTTCACAGTAGTTTATAAAGATTTCCTCACTGTTGCGTAAAGAAGGTCTAGTGGTTTAGGTTTTTACAATTAGTACGTATTAGTTTTAACATTATATTTTGACACATGGAACGCCTTTGTATTAGTCAATAATACTTTAGTGCAATTAATAATTACTCAAAAAGTGAGCATAAATGTAAGTAGCTGACTTACTATCACGTATTTTCTACACATAGACAATAGACACCATTGATTATTCAATTAAGAGAGTATAGAAAAACACAAAAACTTAATGAGTCACAAGACAATAATTATGTTTTAAATGCACTGATCTGCTATCAATAATTAACTACTGAGCAAAATAAGTAATATAATTTGTTACAGAAGGATGCAAATACAAATTACATCATTCTGTAACTTTAAGTTAAGTCTATGGCATAGCAGCATTGTAGCCGCATCTGCTTACATTAAAGTAATTTCAATAACGTAGCCAATTCAGATTGAAAATATATAATCTACATTTATAGAACTTTATACCTTCTTTTACATCAAGTCAGTTCCATATCATTGCATCGCATAGTCTTTTTCACCATATCGATCCCCCACCATCAGTCAACAAATAAACTACAGGTAATATAAACATCACATATCTCTTCGCAAACTGTCTTACGGAAAGACACGAAGGGCAGGAATCTAGATTCAATCTAGTGTTAATTGACAAAGGTACAATTCTATGTAACTCATAAGTAAACGCTTCGTTGAAATTGGAAAACACAAGTATAATTATTCTTTGCATTTGTAGATACAAGGATTTTTCAGCTGACAGTTTGAGTTCTCCTTAGACGCAGTGGAAAACGGTAATATCAAATTGTATAATAAAATAAACTAGAGTATTAAACATAATATTGCAAAATTCATCTATAATTAACTAAACGTGTATGACACAACTCAACTACGTGAAAACTAGGAATGGCTTTTCATGATAACTTGGCCGGGGTCGACATGATTCGGGTTGCTACATAAGTTTCATTTTTCCCTGTTGTTTGTCGAATAGGAAATTTGTGTCGTCTACCAGAAAGCTAAAATAAAAATCAAATCACAAATTATAAAGAAGCATCACCATCACCAAAAAAATTAAATTGTGACTAAAACTTAAATAGTTTACTCACCTATACCAAATCAGTACAATTGGAGCTGTAGATAAATGCCATAAAGCATGAGCATCAATCAGCCATAAAACGGGAGAGAAGTCAAAAACTTCCAAAACCAAAGATGCAACTGCTAATACGACGAACAGTGAACATTTCCAGACGTGTTGATGAGTTTTCCTATTGAGTCCACTCCAAATTAACCAGCAAGAAGCATTTAAAACACCTGTGGAAGGGAAAAACATAGTAACGAAATGAAACATTCTTGAGATAAAATGATCAATAGTGCTTTAATTTAGTTAATTACCCATTGCAATGTTAGCCTTCATGTTGTAACCGTAGTCAAAATGTACAAAAGTGAGGTAATGCATGTGATACCCGCAGAATAGTAAAATTAGAACGCCCATGGTCAACACGGGGAAACACAACCATTTTTCGAAAAGCCTAAAAAGAAAAATACTTTTCTCATTTTCACGATTCTTTTACACGAAACCTTATAGATGATGAATATGTTGAATGAGGAATTAGTACAGAAGAGAAACTTACCTTACGAAGCATGCGAAAAATGAAAATGCGTTCATCGAGAATGCGGAAAAATAATCCATGAGCTCGGTGACTGGGAAATCTCTTGTGTGAAAAACAATTGACCAAATCCACCCATTTATGGAGATGAGTGCAAAAATATACCAAAGCCAGAGAAGAGGAGCATCTTTTGGCACACTGTTTCTAAGTCGAGAAGCCCCACATAAATGCACTACTAAATTCATTAAAGAGAAAACGACGGAAGCTGGTTCTTGCATTCCCAAAACTCGAACAAACGGCCACTACATACATCAAATATTACAAAAACAATTACTCTAAAATAGTAAACAAACCCGAATTTTGACATGAATGTTTTATAATATATTATAAAATTACCTTTCCGAAAAATTGTGGCACAGGCAGATTATGTTTCATGAACATATCCACAGTCACCCACATACATTTGTATTTGCATTCTCCATCACAGTCCCATTGCAGGTACTTCAAATATAATGGTTGATTACGATACTCTGTTATAAAATACAAGTAAGCATCAATTATCCAGTCAAAAAGGATTAAAATCATTTAAACAAAGGTTAAGGAAATAAACGTAACTTGAAAATGTAGATGAATACGAGACAATCTTACCTTCTCCGTTACACTCTTTTTCGGAGCATTTGGTGACACAATTGTGAAATGTATAATCACGATCCCCTCTTGAAGATAAGGCTTGTCCAGGTAACAAGCAAATTACAAATGATGTAATCACAATGACTGATTTTAATGATTTGAAAATGTTAAAATCCATGAAAGTTAAAGAAGATGTGGTACATTTCGAAGACATTTTGAATGTAGCGGTTTGTGATTTTCTTTCACTCTTCATTCATTCCATGTTTCGGTTAGCTCGGGGAGAAAGTGAAAATTATTCCATTTGGAGAGTTGGAGATGCAGGAGAATGTTATGTTGCTGCTCCGACTGAGAGAGTTTGAGTATTGCGGAGACGACGTACTGAGAGAACCGGATTTAGGTCTCGTCTCTAATGTAATGTAATATTATGTAATACTTGGTAATACTATTAACACGGCTTTCCACATGTTTCCGCAGTACCAGCACAAGGTTCTTTCGCTTACAAATCGTTGTTCACTATACATCAACTGGCAACGGGAAGCAACTGAAATTTCTGCTTATTGTTAGCTATATCCGTTTTAAACATGTTATATTTACGCATTCTAACTTTTAGACAGCTTGACTGCCTGTCTACTAATATTAATGTTCGTCCCAATCCTTTCCCAACTGTCCTATCCTACACTTCTCTTCAGCTACTCATAAAATTGTCATGATTGCAGGGTTGTTCCGGCTGCTGAACAGAGCAAAAAATATTTCAGCCACTATCCTAACGGTTTATAAAATTATTATCAAGTCCTTGGCTGAATATTTACATATAAAGGTCATTATTGTCTACATGCACAAATTGTACAATTACATACATTATATCATTTACAATTACATTTCATGCTTAAACCTACTGCCTAAATATATCTAACTAACACCAAATTACCATGTAATGAACTTAAATGGTAGTACTATTATGTAACATTCATCTTAATCAACATTATTAAATACCGACATAATCACAACAATATTATAATAGCTAGATAGATATGATACAATGAAGACTGCAACGAGAATAACATGATACACATACGTACGCTTATTAAATTTAGTGTTCTACAAAAGATTAGGGTCAATCCTCATAAGTATCATTTAAAAACTTAATCAATCGAGGAGGTAGCTCCAGACTCATTTGCTTCTATATAATATATGCATGTTCCTTGTCTTGCATCCAGCATATTATATATACAGCATTTATAATTTTAACACGTTACGTTCCGATTTAGTATTATTCACGACGCGACAAACCTTCAATTTTGAGAAAAGAAATTCATTAGATTATAATGTTAGTCTCAAATTCATTATATATAATAGAAATTGGCAATTGCTATAAAATAAGAAAAACTCACCAATATTTTGTTAGTCGATGTAAGGTTGAATATTCTGATTTTACTATTAATAGTAGTCAATTTAGTTCGGATCGTCACTACCGTAGCGACTTGTTGAAAAGAGCTTCAAGTCATGCTAGTGGTTGAATATAATAAAGAGCGAATGAGATCAACTGCATATTTAAAAAATTAAAAATTAGAAACATAATGGAAAAGCATATTATATTATGTACCTATTCAATTAATATACATATACATAGTATTAAGACTTACTATAATTAAATTACTATTCGTTAATTATTAATTAAACTGAAAGATTGAGTATCCAACATTAGAAAAGATATAGTTGCTCAATTGATAATGACTAATTAATGCTACCGTTATCACATAGTTTTACATGCTTGTATATTTATAAATTAAAAAACGAGAACTTACTTTCGTTACAAGCTAATAAATGTTTAACTCTGGAGTTAAGTTCTTCAAAATGTGCTACTAACTAATTGTAAGTTAAGAACTCTATATTAAAACAACTATTTAGACACTATCATATTATAAAATCAGTGCTTACTGTACTTACCATCAATATCATGAAAGAAGTTCATTTGAAATAATAATGAATGAGCAGTATCTGATGCTCCCGCATGTAAATGCTGATGAGCTTCAAGATTTTTGATAACAATATTTTTGGATCGTATTAACGAAGATTGTTAAACTTTGGCCCGGAAGAATAAAAATGAAGTTGAGGGTTATAATTTTGAAATGGGGGATTTAAAGTATTGTTAGGGGGAATGAAGTTATTCTGCATGCGTGGCAATTCTCTCTGTGGTGGATAGCTCTGAGTTTGGTTTTGTGGATAATTGATATGGTTGGGTGGTCCCTGGTTGTAATTATAAATAAAGTTGGGATTGTAGTGACATTGACGGGATTGACGATTGACGTTTCCAGGATCATTGGTTATTGGAGGAGTTGGCCTTGGTCCATAATTCGTAGATGATGGGTCTGATGGAAACCTATTGGGAAAGGAATGTTGATCTGGATTTGGTCCATAGTGTTGATGCGGGTTCAGAGGCGGTTGAAATGGCTTGGATGTAGGGGCATTTTGATTCTGAACTGGGTACTGTTGGAACACAGTTGGAGCTGGTGGGTGTATATTTGGCATAGACAGATTTACATGGCTTGTGTCTCCCCGATAATATATATTTCTTGGTTTGAAACGGTCAGAGTCATAATCACGACTTCTAGAACGACTTCGTCTATAAGACCGACTACGACTACGACTCCGGCTGCAGCTTCTGAAACGAATACGCGAGATTTTTCTATAATGACTTATACTTCTGCTTCTACTTCGATAACGACTAGTTCCTTTTCTGTTTTTCTTCCTTTTCTTCTTCTTCTTCTTCTTCTTTTTATTTACCAACACAAGTTTGCGGTTAGAATTAGAGTTTGACTCACGGCTTTTACTTGAAGATGTGGAACCCGCAACAGAAGGACAATGACTATGAACAGGGCTGTGCTGATAATCAGAACTGGAACAATCAGAAGCTCTTGGTGATGGAGAAATCTCTTTCGTATCTTCCTGAACACATTTTTCCTCAATTTTTTCTTGAAACACGTATGTTCCGTAATAAGAAAAGCCATGGTGACCTTTTTCATCGATTGGAGGTGCTGACGTCGGTATTGGACCTTCAATTTGGCCTTCAAGAGGTATCGAACTCGGGGGCATCAATGGAAACTGATTTTCTGGAACTGGAAACTGTGGTGGCGGAAACTGTGGTGGCGGAAACTGTGGTAGTGGTGGCGGCGGTAGCGGAAGTTCTGGAGAAGGATAACCGTATCCAGGGATTGTCCTTTGGATATTCATAATGGGTTGTCCAAAATCAAATGAATTATTTAATGGTTCACTTTCTACATTATTTTCTTCTTCACAATTTTCAATTCTCCAGTCACATTTCAAGTGTCTCCCATCAACATTTTTGTTGTGCATGCACATGATTGCATTGCAAGCCGCCTCCTTAGTAGCGAAAGTAATAAAACCGAATGCGGGTTTGTTCTCTTGAGAAGCATTAAACACTTCTACGTTCTGTATAAAGCCACAGTCATAACGTTCAAATAGCTGTTTTAAAAAATCTACACTGAGCATATCTTTGTTTAAATTTCCAACAAAAATTGTTCGGTTATTCATACTGGTTCTATTTGAGATTTTGTTAAACATCTGAGCACTTTGAACATACTCTTTATTCCAAGAATTCCAACCTGCTTCTATTTCCGTTCCAGTTCCTCCATGAGTTTCTGCAACATAATTTCTTGAATCCCATCTTGTACGGATAATTCTACTTCTGATCCACTGCCCATGCATTGTTTCAATAGCTGTTTCAGCATCCGCTTTATTAATGTAACTAACAAATCCATATCCTCTTGATTGTTTTGGTTCATTGTCAGTCGCTATAACAGCATTGACTACTTCCCCGAAAGGTGCGAACGCTAGACGCAATTCTTCACACGTAACTTCTTTATCCAAATTGCCAACAAATATACGAAAATGTTTTTCTGAGTCTTCGCTACCACTGTACGACTTTTTCCAGTTTATTTTCATTGGTTGTCCTAAATAATTTCTTCCATTCAAACCCTTCCTAGCTGCATCTGCATCAGCGTGATGACAGAATGCTAGGAATGCATATGGTGACTGTCTTTGATGAAAATTTACTAACCTACAATACCGAACAGACCCAAAATCGGAGAAAAGTGTTATTAACAGGTTTTCAGTTATATGTGGAGAAAGATTTCCAATGTACAGCACGGTCTGGTTTAGTTTTTGAGGTTGTTCATTTTTGTCTGTCTTTTCTTGTTCCCGTTCGTTTGTTAGGGGAGCCGGTAGAAAAGCATCATCTTGAAGCTCTCCGTCACTGAAGGCCTCAAGCATAGACTGTAAATGAGCTGCATCGTCCACATCCGCCATCTTTATTTTTTGGCTGCTCTGCCTGCACATTATATTCATAAAATTATTGATAGAAAAATGTAGCTTAACTTAACATAAATATTTAAAATCACTGGTGCGTGTACTTACTTCAACCACTTGCTTCTTACTAATAATTTTTATTGTGATACAGCTAGTAGATCATTAATGACGACAGGCATGGGCATGGCTATATGAATATGACGGTTATATACACGATTTGACTACAACACAATCACGATCCACCTGGAAATCTGCTGACAGCTGACAGATAACAAATCAAAATTAAATCATTATTAACTAAATGGTTTGTTTTATTTATAAGTGTAATTAAATTAATTATCATCATTATGAAGAATTTAATTTTAATGCCCACATTAAAATTGCCCACAAACAAAACAACAAATTCCTTTATATATTCAGATGTCAGATATAATATCAGAAAAGAGAATGCTTTTCTGTCTGTCTTCTTTTGTATGTTTCTGATCCCAAAATCTGTACTCGAGACTCACCAAAAACTGCTGAACGTCAGATCCCACGTCACACGTCACATTCCATCAAATATGTCACAACGATTTACGATTACGAATTAATTTAACTTTAACATCAAACATATCCTCGTAGGACATAGGGGGAAAATCTGCTGAAACACAAAATACCCTAAGCACAAACAAAAGAACGTTTCCATTCCACTTATGCATTTCGTCTTTCGAAATAGTGAACAGTGAATGGACAAACAGATAACAGAATCTATAAACCCTTTCACTGTTTACCTTTCGCAAAAGTAATTTATGGTCTTTTTCAAAAATTTAAGAACTATGTCACTATTATTTAGACTTTAGACTAGCACTGCAATATGTGAGCCTAAAAGTAAATATTATTTTCTAAACTCACAACAGAAAATAAAAACACTGCGCTTTGCAAGATACTTTATGCGAAAGGCTGTATTCGCTGTATGTCCGTCTGTCTATAGACACGATAACTCAAGAACGGTTTGAGATAAACGCTTCAAACTTGATACACGTGTTCTATTCTAGTGGTCCATTGGAAGGCTAAGTTCTCAGATGGGGTCAATCGGTCAACTCCATCATGACCTTTGACCTTTTAGACTAACAACTGGGTCAATACAGCCTGCATAGTACACTGCGTTTTAAATGCTGCTATCTGCTATGCCAGTACTAAGCAATTTAGCAACAACCGACTGAACCGACACTTTCAAAAAACAAATGTACCAGGCTGATAATTATGAATTATCAGTAGCGCTTATTGGCATCATGCATGCCTTGCACACACATGGCTAAAGTAAAGACTAACACAGCACTTACTACTTAAAATTCAAACAGAATCCCATGTGGAAATGTTAGATTTTGATATTTATAAAGTCATGTCATAGGTTAGGTAATTAAACTTACCATTAAACTGAAATTTTAGGCGTTTTATTTTTATTTGATGATCAGTAGGACTACAGTCGTATAGAATCTAGTTGATAACAAAATAACATGTACTAGTAAATCGAGCTATAGATGCATTCGAGAAACACTGTTGTGACTTCTCGTATGAGATTCACTTGTGTGAGTGTCTGTAGGCAAGGTACAGTCTGTACACTACTGTAACTAAACCCTCAAACCCTGAAATTAACATCTTTTGCGAAGGTATCAATCTATAGCTATTAAGATTCAATTTGGCTTCTACCATACCATCACGACTCGATTTATATGCGATGCTAATAATATACATTCAATATTCACATATTTATTTGAATTAGTGAAGTGAAGACTCTGAAGACATGCTTGTCAAAAACTGTGAGATTACTGTAGTTCATACTGTACTGAGTAGTTCATCACAAAACAGAACTGCATTATAGATAGGCAAATAAATTATTTATCTTTCAGGTAAAGAAAAAAGCAAGATAATCATCATAATTGATTAAGTATAAGCACATAATAATACAATGTATATCCCGTAGTGGCAGAGATAACAGGATATTCTGTTAATTCCGTAGACTGTAGTAGCAGAATGTATCAAAGTATCTCCAGCTGAAAGTCTTATAAGTTCTAAAGTCTCACAGTGAGACTCTACTAGTAACCAGAATTGCAGTACAAGTGAACAAGGGTATTTTTAGGGTACAGGCACAGCTACAGGCAGCACCAACCAACAAGGCGACACATTGCCACAATTGCCAGACATGTTATATAGAAGTGCATGAAAATATCTAAAATCTGCTCTATAGTGTATCTGAAAAATTAAAATTCATAATAAATCGATCGATAAAGAGTTAATAGGTAAAGGTATGCTGTAATGCATTTAACTAACGTTAAGTAGACCAATATTATTTTAATATTGCGTATTTACACATGACTGGATATTAATAGCATTGGCTTCCATAATTAGAGTTTTCATTTCGACAATAACAAAGCGAAATAGTTTATTTCAAATATATTTCTAAACTCACTCAGTTTCTGCTTACAGCAATAATGATCAGTCAGAAATTATGAGTAAGGTGATTGAATTGAAGTAATCCCAAGTCTTGTTATATACATGTATGCTTATCTATGGTTGTGTAATGTTGTAATGTGCACACAGCTAATGGTGGAATGAGTTAGTAATTTAAACACCTGGTTAGGTCATGTCATGCAGAGTCAACCACTCTGTCACTTATTTTGTTTCTGCTTTTCTATGGTTTCCAGAATTTCATAGCTTGTTTGCTTTGATCTAGGTTTCTTCGGATTTGGAACAAAGCCTTCAAACTTAAAAAGACATTCAGGACATCGTCTGACTCGTTGGCAGAACCATCCAAAAGCATAGGGCCAAAAGAAACAAGGAACCAGGCTACAATTAAAAAATGAGACTTCATTTGAAATCCTTTTTACTAAACTATTTCTCACAAACAACACACAATGTATGTTTGTCATTTGTCTCAACAATTGGATGGTTAATGTGTACTTTCATCAATATTAAATCTTTACTAGTATTTCAATGCACGAATATAACGTTTACAATTGTGTGAAGCTAGCAAGATTATGACAAATCACTGAATTTAATGCTGCAAACTGTCAATTGTAAGTAGTACATTTTGTGTAAGGTCTGTTGTGTTGTAATTGGAGTATAGACTTACTGGAGCAAGAAAAATGTTCCTGCACAAACATGAGTTTTCAACGTAGGATGATAGTCAATTCGTGGAACGACTTCTTTGTAGCATTGAGGACACGTACACGAGTCTAAACCAAAGTCCGGAATTCCACTTGCACCTGCGGATTCATATAGGTTTGTTATTCAGTTTAGTGAGTTTATGTAGAACTTTAGTTTTCAGATTCACATAGAAAATACAACTTTGCCCTTTAAAACAGTGTATCTCAGAACGATACATATAATTCGCTTAAATGATATGAAATATGAACTATTACTCGATGAACTTCTTGAAGCAATAGAGGCCGGCCGACCCGGCCGAGTGCCCTGTGGCAATGCACCAACTGCACTGTCATCAGAAACGACACTGCTGCGTTTTACTCCGAACTGATCGATCAAAAGTTGATGATGGGGATGATGAGGTTTGTAACTGAAATTGCCAGGATGGATTTTGGTACTATTATGAATTGAATGGTTGCTGTTTAAATAATTTGAGCGTGGCATTTTCGCAGTCAGCACTCTCCTGATTTCTGTATCGTCGTGTACAAGATAAGTGATTGGGAAATGCAGCAAAGGTTTAGAGAAAAAGTTTAGAATGGGCTTATTGGAATTTATGTTCAAGATGGCCAACTGTGTCAGTAGTCAGTGCAACAAAGATATCTCACTCTATTTCAGCCAGTAATTTTTTTTGCAAATGTGTATAGTAAATGCCTTACCAATTCAAACACATTTCGTAGTTAAGTGCAACGACTAATTTAACAACTTATATCATAACATGATGTCAATTTATGCTGTATAATCGTTTATTGAATAAAATATCTTTAATATGATACTGTAAATGTAGCGCCTATCTTGCCAACTACAGTAGGTAAGGTAAGTGTGTCATGCCAAATGAGTCTCAATTCAGACTTTTCAAGGGCCTGTAACTTACAGGCTGTAAGGCAGAAGAGAGATTTCTTTATTTAACTTCAGTTTTTTACTCATTGTCAGTAAATAAATCGTTGAACTGCTTAAACGGTTTTGTTGTAGTTGTAGTAAGGTACCGAGAGGGGCATTGCTGTCTACTACACCCATCCTATGTAATTTAATTGCGTGCCCTTCTGCAGTCCATAGTTTTTCACCGATATCTTTCTTTTTATACAAGGCAGTATTTGTAAATGTCTAGATAATCAGGTTATTCAATAATGTTTGGGTCAGCTTCTTAGTTGCAGACGACTTCATCAAGGTCAAGATCTTAAAACTTTGAAGCCTTCGGCAACTAAGAAGTTAGTCCTAATAAACTAATTGATTCCTGATCCATTTCTACAAATAATACCTTGTTTAATATAATTCGGATATAATTCGGAGAAAACTGGGTTGTAGAAAGGTACACAGAATACATAGGATGGACCGCAATACCCCACTCGCACTCACTCAATACAACTCTACTTACTCTACTTACAAATAAGTTACGCTGAGTTTTTTAATTTTTAAATACTGCATTGTATGCTCATTTAATGTAGTAATATCTGTATATGTGAACGAAACAAAAAATCGTTCTAAATTGTAATTTATTTTTTAATTTTAACAATAGATTATAAATATTATTTTATAGAATTTGCTAGATAGTTACATGTTCTTAATCAACAATCAAACACAAGTTCCATTGATTGCAGTTTGATATCTTGATCTACAGGTACATCTTCCAGGCAAACCTGCAGATTTAATAATGCAATCTGCATTTTTGACGCACTCATTTGTTTTCTTGCATAGAGAACTGACACTCTTTTTACATTTTCTACTTTTTCGTTCATAAACATCTAACTCGTTTATACAAGAACATTTAAAATCAACACAAGAGAGGGGAACAGTTTTATCGCACTTGTCATATTTGTTGCTTCTCGAGTCGCAGGACGAACCAAACGGTAAACTACATCTTCCATTTGCTGTTTCTGTAAAATCATCCATGCATTCACATCTCCCTATCGAATTTTCGTTTTTAAATGGTTCAATCTTGTTAAAATTCTTTTTATTCGTTGAAGTCAAATTTCCGATCATCTTGGTAAGGTAAGGGACACAATGGGCGTACTGAATACACCTTCCTCCCATGGAATACGCATCGGAATCAAATTTCGAATTCGTTCTATTCGATTTGATTTTTTCGCTTCTGAGATTACATGGTCCGCCAACAAGAGATAGGCAAGAGCGAGTTTCATAATCATAAATTTGATAGTCTGGATTTCTACAGCGACATTTGGAGTCAATGCACACAAGAACTGAATCCTTCTCGTCTCCACATGATTTATTAAACTTTCCACATTTCTTTCCGTGTCGATGAAACATGGGTTCACAGATCATCGACCCATCCGGAGCTTCGCCTTCTTTGTATTTGCATCTACACACTCCAGCTCGACACTTGAATTTCGACACACATTCCTTGTAGCTGTTTAAGCATTTCTCTCCAGCCAAACCCACGCAGCGACCTTTGGATGGAATGTACGCACCTGTTTTATTATCACAGCTGCAAAGCCCGTTGATACAACTGAAAGCTTTTCGGTTGTCACATTCAAACGAAGAGTTGCACTCTTCCATGTATCCTTTTTTCCGGAGACAGTGTCCATTTTCATCCGGGTAAAATCCAGACCAACACGTGCAGGTTTTATTTTCACATTGAGAATACATGATGCATTGATTTCTACGGTAGTGAACATACTCCTCCTCACTCTGATGGTAAACACAAGGTTTCCCTGCTAATCCTACACACAAATTCCGGGTTGTGTCAAAAATCATGTTTTCTGGGTCAGCGCAAGAACACATAGCACTAGATTTATCGCATGCTAAAGTTTCCTTTATATTGCAAGTATCCTCTGAATCTGGACTGTCCACAACGCACGATTCCCCATATTGTTTCAAAAGTTTTCCATTTGGAACGCTCGTGGAAGACACAAGAGAAGATAAAATGGTAAAAATCAACAGTAACACGAAAAACACGTTATTGACATACTTTAACCGTTCCATGGTGTTATCGCAAAAAATCTGCAAATCGAAGCGTGCTCAGACACATGTAATAAAAACGGAGGTTATAAACTAAATGAAGGTAGTAAATATTTTGTACATGAAAATTTCCATTGATTCAGATTTCAGTAAGGAATTTTCCCGTTGTCACTGCACAGATTGCTATATGCTGTACTAAATCTACATGACACTGTCAGATTGTCCGATATCGTTTTCTTTTGTATTATTGACTTGATTTGGTGTCGACACTGTTCTTTACTACATTCAATTACCTTCTAGCTCTAATACCAAAATAGTTTAGTGTTCTCGTCTTTTCTACTGTTTCCACCTCTGTACTTGCTAACTTTTGGTAAAGGAAAACTTGTCAGTCATCTTGTTGTTCCTTCTCTGACATTGTGCCTGTTTACATGCCAAAAGGAAACTAATGTCAATAAAGTGTAAAAAGAATGTTACAGCTACTTGGTTTACCATAAAGCAGTTCATGTACACTTTAACGAAGCAGTGAAATAAGTCTGTAACAACATGATCTTTCTTATATGTACTTCTTCGCAGTAAAAAGAGTGCGAGGAGAGGAGTAGCCTAAAACCTTCATTGGCAATGGTCGAAAATGTTTTATGAGTAGTATAGCTGTAGGTATCTGTAATTGTAGATTTTAACAGGTTTGGATCCACACATGTAAGGGGAATGAGGAAAACCAGTTGCAAATGCGAATTTTTGATTTGTGCATAAAACTGACACATGTAAATACATACTACACTAACTAGCAATGGCAATTGCACATAACGAATAAAGTTGGTGATTCGTTTTGCATTAAAACAGTAGAATGAAAAATCAATTTGTAATGAATACTAATAGTAAGGCCATTGTTAGCCTAGTCTCATTGTAAAAGAATCTCAGAGTCAATGGAAGTGCAGTACACATTCTGTGTCTCTGTCTGTACTTACTTTGTGCGTGTATGCATATTGCATACTAACAATAAGAAATACTAATCATGCGATTCATGTTTATGGTATATTTTATGATGAGGAATGAATATTCTTACATGCATGCTACTTATTGTTGTTTGTAGTAAAGTACAAACGGTCTAAAGTGGGCCGATCGCCAAAAGGACGCATGCAGAGCAAAGCGTGACTTGATGTAAAGTTGTAAATATCCATTACTTGTTTACACGTTTATAGCTTGAGACTTAAGCTGTTTAGCTGTTTTAGTTTCTACAAGTACACATCTACGCATACCATGAAATATATTTGTGTATTTGTATTTGTAAATATTTATTTGTGTAGGAACAAATCTGTAAGTGCGTTTTTAGGTGGCTACTATAGGTGGTGGTAATTGATTAACAGGTCAATAAGGCATGCCTATATAATAATAAGATATGATATACATAAGATAATACACAATGAGACATACAATACAATGCAAAGACATGTCTATAGATGTCTAATGGTGTCTGATAAATAACATTACAGTTGTAGTACAGTATGGCAGTAATCAACCAAAGTAGGAATAATTTCCAGATGTGCTCTAGTATTATAAAAGTTAAAAAACAGGTTCAGTTATGATAATGAGGTATCAAGTTTCAATAAGATTCCAACCTCCACTACTGCTACTGCACCACCATGAAGCTAATGAATGAAAGGAAGCTACCGTACGTCCAACCTGATAATGAGATTAATGAGATATGAATTCATGTTTAGATTCACCTTTCCAGATTACAATTAATTTATTTCAAATTTAATAGTGCAAAGTATCTGAAGTGAGTAAACAGCGACAAACCGTCATTATCTCAAAGCTCGTAGCTAACTTGAAGATTTACTGCTGTGTACTGATAATTGTATACTTAAGCTACTGACGTCCTTGACGATTAAAGTACTTGCTTAGGCATTTGAGTTGAATATGTTGAATGTTGGGAAATAATACATTACAGATAACGGAAAATGCTTCACAGTTAGTAATACAAAGTTGGTAGAAATACACAATAGCATTCGTTTGCACCATTATTTTATTTCTTAAAAACATTTCATAGGTACAGAGTTAGTGGCTTACTTTACCTTTTCTTTGGGTATTTACAATACAGTAGTATGGAAGTAGGGATATACCATAGAAATACATCGCCTAGAGATTAGTTCATACAGGGAAGAATAGTTCACGCACATCTACACGCAAAAACAGGGATGTGCATATTTACTGTTAAATACTGATGTTTAATTTATATTATTATTTGTACGTGGGAAATATATTACTTCGAGTATTCTGCATAAGTTCTAGAGAAGTTAATTCTTTACTGCTGCTACTTGTACTGCTCGTGTCCACCGCTTTCTTTCGACGCTCATCCTTCTCACACATCCCTCTAAAATTGGCCGAATATCCCGTGTCGCATCTACATCGTCCTTTGTCACAACTCGCGTTGAAAACGCAAGAGTCAGTATTTTTGTTGCACAAAGAGCCAACCTACCACATTCATTAAGAGAAAGATCAAGCACATTTAATAAGAATCCTGACACTGAATAGTTTCATGACATAAAAATATTGCATGTACCATTCGTCTGCAGGCTCTTTCCATTTTGTCGTAAATGTCAAATTCATTTTCACAGTCACACTTTCCGTTTCTGCAAACTGAAATAGAAAAACATGAATGAAAACAGCGAAAAGATATTCTGATGTAATTTATGTGGACTTAGATAAAGCGCTGCAATTGTGAACTGACACAGTGGCACAGACTCGTCACATTGACCTCCATCCTCATCACTTCTTGTATCACACGCCTCGCCGTGTGCCAACTGGCATTTCCCAGACACAGTTTCCACAAAACCCTTCTCACACTCACACTGGCTCAGTGCAGAGAACTCTCTACGAACACATTCGGCGTGCTGCACACAATTCTTCAAACGAAGTGGCTGTCGATTGTTGCTCATGAATAAGTGACACAATCCACCAACCTATTCAAACAATAAGCCACAAAACCAATCTCGATTGAACACCTTGCTAATTCTCACATATTCTTTCTTAGTTCAACATTTCACATGCAATTCCTCAATTCAATATTATTGTGATTGACATTAAAAATCAAAGTTATTATGTATTATTATTATAAGTAACAAAGAAGTAACAAGCAATTACAAGACTGAGACAGGTTTTGGTTTTCCGGTCATAAATTTCGTAAGATGGATTCTTGCATTGGCACCTAAAAATCAAAAATTAATATTGATTATAGAGAGGAATTTGAAATTAAGGATTTTGGATTCATCAACAAAAATGTTGTTCTCAAAAAGGTACATATTACGTGTAAGGGAAAGTAATTCAATTTTTACAATGTCCGTACACCCTGCCAATATACTAATTTAGAAAGCTGAGATTTGCACGGACACAGTTGCAGGAAGAACATCGTTTTATATTAATTGTATGCTGCTGCCATTATGTTGTTCACATATTTGTCACAAATTGTTCTGCAATTCACAACTTCGTAAAACATCAGAGCATAATATGCATACCTAATAGTACCTAGCTACATACATTTTACAATAAAAATATTTCCGGTTATTCCAAACGATCTGAATGTATAGTTTCGTAAAGCATTTAACTGCCGTAATGATGGACTAACAAGCTTTTGTCTATGTATGTAATTAGTTTGAACATAATATTCATACTGATTGTAATGTGGCTAGAAAGATCTACACAGGTATATTTTGTATAGTTGTATAATCTTGTACAAGGTATACTTATTTATGGTTGTTTGCAAATTGATTCCTCAATTAATTGCATTACAGTTACTCAATAGTCTAGGAAATGCAGAATTTTGCAAACTGATACTTACTTTCCGTTTATACACGCATAGTAAACATCGCTACATGGATTTTCAGATCCATTGCCGCTGCAAGATTGCCCATAGGTAAGTCCACAGGTTTTGTCAGAGGCTTCTATAAAATTCTTTTTGCATATACATTTTTTATCAATGCACTCCGCATTTTTTGCACATTCTCTCGTCCTCCTGCACGTCTCCCCAGCTCTTCTTCGACAGAGTTGGAAATAATCGTCGTATGATGTAAATCTATCACACTGGCATACACTGACAATCACATAAATAAAATGGAATCACAAAATCACATCACATAAATAAATCCTCGCGTTTAATTTTCTGCTTATTTGCATTCTATTTCCTTATTCGATTAGAGTGGCTTACCCATCTACACACTGCAAATAGCGAATACTGTCGCACTCGCGATTTCCTTTGCACGTTTCATTGAAATATTTTTTTTGCAAACACAGCCCAGCTCCATCACTGTAACTGTATTGGGAACATGTGCATACACGGCCCTCTGAGCAGTAAGCATTCGATACACACGGATTAAATTCCCCGAAATCAAATCTGGGAGTCCTACAACGTTGGCCTTCTCGGATAGCACAACGCTCGCGTACATAATCGTACATCATCTCCTCATCGTTGCAACGACATACTCCGTTGGAGCTGAAAATCAATTTTTACATGAAATGAGATTTTGATTTATTTATTTTATTTTACAATTCGCTTGCTTATTTACTACCAATCGTAGCAGATCCCTAGGAATAATATTGCAAACTGATTATTATGGAGTGTAGGATTTATATTACCACAAAAGATTCTGTTCCTCGTCACAGGGATTTGCACGATTGCATCGATCCATGTAAGTTCCCAATTCTTGACTCTGACTTTGACTCTGACTCTGACTACTGCAGCCACCAATAAATATTACAGCTATCAGAGCAAGCCAGTAAATGAATTGAGATCCCATTACGCAAAATACACTTACTCCTTTAAAATGCTCTACACACTTCACAAGAAACTACGAGGAAATAAAATATTTCCAACACTTCACTATATTATTTACCTTGCGCGAATTTTCTGCTATTTTACACACAACTGATTCAATTTCCTTTATGAAAATGTCTGTAGTGTTCACTTGAAAAGTTTACATTATTCCGATTCTGTGAAACACAAGTAATAATGACATAAGATTTCAGTATTACGTGATTGATGACATTTTCAATTTTTTTGTCAATCAAACTTACCTAATCATAATTCGCAAGTTTACATAAATCGGACAGGACAGAACAATTAAAATACAACGAATGAAATAATTCTGTATTTTACACAGAAAAATGTTGAATATGTTACATACAATTACAATACGTATGCAATGTAGTTGGAACAAGGAAATTAATTTTTGCAGTATGTTCACTTAGCTTTGTCAAACTTTTTCGCGTGAAGCTCTAAACTAGTAAACGTGTGGAAAAACGGCTTTCGCTTCAACATTTGATGTTTCTGTGCTGTGAACTGCACTGAACTAAACAATAACTGACAGAGCTAAAACGGTTACTGAAAAGAGTCTGTTGACCGATTGTGAAGTCAAAAAATCACTAACACTGCTTATATTATTCCTTGTACATCTACGATGACTATGTTTTCTAGATTTTCTATGTTGTAGCAGTGTCAATGAATGGTACACACATAAAAGTTAATGCAGTTTTACTACTACCTCCTGCATGTTCTTGCACTGGGCAAATTTCTGCAGTTATGGTATGTTGCTATATTAGAGGATGCGATACAGATAAGGCAGAACAACACTACAACTACGGCACTTCTTGTCTCTTAGATCAAAAATGAAAGTCAACAATAGAAAAGAAAAGAAACTCCCAAGATTTTTGAAAAAAATGTTTAAATATAGGTTAACAACTCGGATGTTTTATCTTTGTCGGCTCCTACTCCTATATGTCAGCTCTATGTCCCACACTCTCCTGCTAATATGACATTGGGACAGTTTGCAGACACAATGTAACTCAGAAAACACCTTAGTGTATAGTTCTAGACTTATGGGAGGATACCAGACAACTGCAAAGGAAGAATCGGAGTGCCACTACTGCCAGTACACCTTGTCTGCGTATTAACAGCAGTTAACTAAAGTTAAGTAGACACATACCGTTGTAACATGCGAGCAAACATCCCTTACACTGTTTACGACAATCTTATTGTATATATTCCTCCCACAATCAAGTAATTGCAATTTACATTCATTCTAAGACTGTTTTTGCTATCCTGTAGCAACATATACCTACTTTTGTTTGTTCTGTATACACACATCCCTACAAAGCTGTTGGGATTAGTTAGTGCTTTAGCACAGAATGGCGACCACCACCGTGGGAACATTTTAAAGTAATTAAGTACATACAGCAGTTTAGTGGAGATAAATACTGTAGAGAGTAAAATTGGTTTCAGCAACAAATGGCTTTAATATACATATATAAGTAAGCCATATTGATATACTCATAGGTATTTCAAGCAAGAAGGGAAAAGGGAAGTTCTATATGCTCACCTTGCTTTGTTTTCCTACATTTGTTTGTGTACTTACTACGTATACCTATAAACGTATCGATATCGCATCGGCGAAGAAAATTACACGTTGATGGTCACGAACTGCAACTGCAAGGTTTGAACAAAGAAATTGCTCTTAACGTATGTGTATGAAGATATATTTTTTACTATAATAAATCGTACGTGTGTAAGTATTTAATCGGAATAAAAAGTAGGTGTCAGTAGTCAGTAGAAATAAAAAATGTTCTTTTTATTACTCTTAATATCATTCAGACAACAGAATGGGGCGACTATTAATTCCACTAAAGCATAAGCTTATAGTGTTACATTGTCTATATAACGACTCATCAACTTCCACCATCACAATCCTTGCCATTTCATTAATCAAGCTGTATATAGTAGGTACAGGTTGTATATGCGCACAACCGTAAATTCTCATCAAAAAGAGAATAGAGAACGACTAATGAAACGGAAAACGAAGAAGAAAAGATGTTCCCAACTCACAAACACCACAACACAGCCATTCAAGTACGTAATATAATTTGTACACAATGTACCGCTATAAAAAAGTAGGCAGTGGACTGTTATATAGCCTATACACTTACAGTACGCACATGTGGAACTGGTGTATGCATAAAATACACACAATACTACACGACCGGTCGACATGTCGACAACTCACTTAAATACACACGTCTCACAGCAATCAATGCGTTGAATTGCAGAATTACATGGACAAGTTTCTATAATACGTTTATTATTGTAAACATGCTCTTCATTCAAAGAAAACACATCGCCAGAATAAAACGATAACTTGATAACAAAGGAAATGAATATTAAATAAACTACTAACACGAGCAAAGAAGTGCCTTCTTTATTAAGAATTAGCGGTTTCAAATGTGTTATTATGATGAGTACCTATATAAGTACATATGCAATAGCCATAGCACACTACAGGTGTATGCGTACGAAATAATCCTACATGAAAGTAAACAAACCTTTTTCTCATGGAGCAGCATTTCTTGAACTTTAATTCTATTTACCCAATTTACTTTACACAGTAAATGACAGGAACTAATGTTACAGAAAATTACACAGGATATAAGTAAAAAACAAAAGTAGAAGGCTAATTTATTGCAGTGATTTGGTTGATGAGATTGGAGTAACATTATGGGAGTAGGTGAGTAAAGTGGGCATCCATTTATTTGTAAACAACTACTAAACTACTTAAATCCAAAACATTACTGGTTTTACCACTAAATGTTTTCAACAGGCAAACATACACAGGACACACCCTCCTTTTCGTAAAAATTAAGAATTTTTTGTATAAAATTTACAGCAGGACAATTCTGTATTGTTGTTAGTTAATTGCAACTGCTACTAGACTACTAATCTGATATGCAATCTTTTAAGTGCACTGAGCTTCAGCTGCTGCATTCCATATTGTCAGAAGATTGTAGAGATATCCTCACTTTGTTGTTGTGGTATACATTTTAATAATAGAGAAACGGGCAATAAAGTTGTTACAAATGCAATTTTTCAATTTTTATCATTCCAATCGAGCCTTGTTGGATTGAGCGTGAAAGTCTATTATTTTCTTCTGAAATGAACTCTTGAACATTGTGTTGTTGTATAGAAGCACCATTAATTGTCATCTCCACCTCTACATAATGTTAGAGCGAAAGCCGAAGATACGGCTACACTCGCCATAAGATACTACCACATCACTGTTGCATTTCAAACTGCAATTTGCCATTGTCATTTACATGTGAACTATGAACCTATGTTAAAATCTCTCGAACATCGCATCGTGGAATAATTTATATTATATGACTACTTACTTTTGTACAATATACAATGTACAGGTATTTTCCTATTGAAGTTGAATATTAAGTATAAGTTTCTATGCACTTATTATTTGTAATGGCAATAAGTTGGCTTGTTACCTGTGCGGTGGTGTGTGGGAAGAAGTGTTATATTATCTATATAGGGATGACGGGGAAATTAGATATGAAACGCAGATAAAGTGCCTTGTGATGCGATAAAGAATAGGGAAACTAAATTACATGTGCTACTACAACTTCTACACTTCCATTTCCATCACGTCCATCCAAATGAATAGAGTGAAACCGATGCGATGCGAGGAATCACTTGGAAATTTTATTACAGTCTAAACGTGAGGTGAGGCTGTACATACAATTCGCAATTATTATTTTACCTTATCATTGTTATCGTTATCATGAGTTCACCCACCTTTCCATTGTTATAGGACATTGCAGAGTCCAATGCAAAGACATTAAACCATACACGTACGTACAAACATACGTAACACGTAACAGCGTAAGGTTATAAGTGCTTAAACTATACAAATCGCAGTAAAATGTAAATAAATTCACTTGTCTTCCATGTGGCCATCATTGCAATTGCATCAACAAAATAACAAGTGGTAACTTGACCGATAAAGCTAAAATTACAATGAACCTACCATTGAATTACCTATAACTTAATATTCCTGAGAAATTAAATATTTAGATTGTGAGAAGCAGAGTCGTTCAACCTGTAATTACCCAAACGGATTTTTGAAGTAAGGTATCCGTAAAATACGATTTTTCCTATACTTATTTGTACTGAATGCCAACAGCAATGCAATATTGGGAAAAGTATGGTTGCAAGTTTCAATCATTCGAAAGAAGATCGAGATACTAGAAATTCATTTCATACTAGATAACCCATGAATTGAGAATTTAGCACTTAATGAATCAGATATTATCCATTCTGTCTATCAGCTAATCCTGACCTGAGATCACCTGCAAAATTTCACAATATCTTACACAAAATAAAACTTGGCTGATGCTTCTAACTTATTAACTTCGTATGTTTGTTTTGCGCATTCATATATATCATGTATTCATATTATACTTTGGGGCAGAGGACATTAAAAATGATCACATGTAATTATTAGAACCTGTATTGTGTATTTACTCTAATATTGTGGTTAAGATTAGCTTGAACAGAGACAGTGTTTAAGCTCATTGACTGATTACTCTTCTGGCTTGTTCTCAGTTATAGGCTGGAGACGGAGAGGTAATCGGTCAGGGACAGGGCAAAGCTATAGAGTCACTGAAGACTATATATGAAATGAGTTTCTGCACAAATAATAATTTGAGCTTACTCGGGCAGATTGGTGTCGAGGGTTCCGACCACTCAATTCAGCTTATCTTACAACACACACCATTGAACCCGTCAATAATGATGGAATAACATTACTCATAGATAGAAGAATTTATTTTCTGGACTGCAACAGATTTTGCCTTAAGCAGTAGAACTTTAAAACAACAATGAGATATTTATTAAGATAAAAATATCAGAATTTAAAATATATTATACAAATCATTTTTCATTAATATGAGCAAATCCTTCCACGGCAGTGCAGGCTATTTGTTCTGCAATAGATGAAGGTATTCCAATCCACTTCAATGCATTTTCAACAAATGAAGAGTCCCCCTTGCATCTATCAGCAATCATTATGACTGCAATGTTAATTTTGTAGCTATAATCAATGATTGTTGTCACCGGGATACAAGAGAGAAGAGAGAAACTTTTTTTTCAAAATCAGATAATTTATAGAAGAGAGACTACTGAATTATTGACAACGAAAGGCAAATATTTATTGAACGTGCCATCGGATATGAGTAAGATATTTTAATATCAGCCTGCAAAATGCATGTACAAAGTGTGTTCTGTGGTTCACCTGTTTGGAAAATGTTTGCAAGACCCACTATATGTTTTTTACTACTGTCATTTGTCTGGTTAATGATTGTTGACGTAACTGAAGGATTTAAGGATCTGAGTGAAGAAGAGATTACTAAATTGAATGAAATACACTTGGACAGCTCTAAAGGAAAAATCAGGCTGTATAGGGGGGATAGTGTTTCCGAATTCCTACGAATTGCGGAAAAGTGCAAGGGCGGTTGTGACAAATGTACCGTTGAACCGTGCAATAAATACGTGTTGGAAGAAGTGGAAACCGCCTACGTCATTGTTAAAGCCTTCAAAAGTAAATTGGATTCTCAGTATGAAAACATCATTCTAATGATCATGACTGCCACAACGATATGTCTGTCTCTTTACCTTTGGTTCGTGGGTCATTTCTCCATTCGGGCTACCTGGTTGTATAAGCTATGGTATCCTGATGACCAGTTTCAAGATCCTTGTCAAGGTATTCCTATGAGTCTGTACACAGAAATGCAGTTTGAAACTTTGTTCAGCAATGACCCTCGGGTAAAACTATCCAATATATTTCTTGTAGTCAAATTCCCATACAAAAATGTACCTGTAGAGACGTTTGCGTTTGTATTAAAAGACAAAATATTTCACAGTTGAAGAAAATCCAACAAGAAGAAAAGAACAAATTACAGAAAATGAAAGTCGAAGTTGACAAAAGCGTTGACGAGTTTTTCGAAGCAAGACCTTGTATGGAGCTTTATTTTTTACAACTGATTCATACCATTTTGTTTTTCTTTAAATACCTACCCAGAGTCTAGAACTATTCTGACCATTTTTTGTACAAATAGATTTAAGCAAACTGAGACGAGATCCTTCAGTTTTGGAGGATATTATGATAATGAAGAGGAAGTATGACAAGGCCGAGGACAGTAGCAGTTCCTCAGAAGAGGAGCAAGAAGATTATGTTGCTCACGTGGACGAAAAGCTGGAAGCCGAAATAGTTGTGCAGAAATACATTGAGAAGAATGAACATGACAAAGATGGAAAGACGGTAACAACACGTGGTGAGCACGCAGCGGACAATGAGCAATTCCCGGAGGAAGAGGATGGTGCAACGAAGAGCGCTTACGTTAAAGGGATTGAACAGCAGCATCACGCAGAAACACGAGTCCACGGACATTCAATGCATCCTCTGGGATTGCAACAGGTTGAAGATTCTGTGTATCATCAAATTCATCGTGCTTCACGTGAAAATCATCGTCGCCTATCACTTGGTGGGGAGCATTTAGACCACAATCGTTCTTTGCAAGCTTTGCATCTGTTTCAACGACGGCATTCTCATCCAGGCAGCACTCGTCGTGCATCCAAATATGATGACTTTAAGGACGAAATTAAGGACGATAATTCTATGTAATGGCATTCCTCATTCAATTCTGTACATTCTGATTAACGACATTTTCAGGTTCTCATAATTTTACGTTTACAAAACTGGAATGGTTTTAATGGGATATAATCTATAGATGATAAGGAATATAGGAGTAAAAGCATTAAATTGTAATTATAGGAATGTACCTATGTCCCATCACAGTTGAACGGTTTAAACTTAAGTAAATAAAAGTAAATTAGAAAATACTCTCCAACAATTAAAATTATTTCTTCGATCGATGCCAATATTTTATATCCCAATAGCATGATATTTGGACATTTCATTTTATACCCATCGGTACATCAAGTTTTCAAATTCATGGACATTAAAGCGAAATAAAAGATCTGCACACGAATAGGCGACTGTGCCCTGGCCTGGTATTATATGGTAATAGCACGCGAATGAGAAAACATATTGAATTGCTATTTCTACACAAAAAAATAAGCAAGCATATTTTCCTTTACTTTCACTTTATGACATTATATTCATATTGCATGATAAATAGTTGTGATATGAAATCTTTTGCTTTTTTAGCTCTATTCAGGGACATGGCTATAATAATTTCAATTCTAGAGAGATAGATGAGACATTATTGAGTTGGATGTTTAGTGCATGAATAGGAGGCATCTACTAACAAGAACTTGTTTCCCTCATTGTCAAATATTGTAAGTAAGGGTAATCGATAGACTGGTTCTGATGGAGATCCCTGGTACCAAGACACAATGCATTTATTATTTGTATACCACCAACCTTTAAGATTCGTTTTGTCACCCAGGTCGCCAAATAATTAAAACGTCCTTGTGCTCCTTTGGTAATCGAATGTCCCTTCTTTGCAGAAAATATATTATGCTTGAATACATTAATTCCTGCCATTTACACTCCTATTAATATTCAATTTAGACCATGGCGAGAAGAGAGACTCAGCAGAGCGGGCTCAATAGAGTCGTCTGACTCGCGACTCTACTGTGACTGGGATATCAAATTGAAATGAACAGCATTGTTAAATACAAGGACACACTTAAGTAACTCGCATGAATAGCTTCTGCTCTGTTCTGACTAATGGAAATAGATAATAGAACAGTATTCGCCCTACAAGCATCATGGGACTCAGCTTTGCAACCTAATTGATATTGCACCTTGAAAATATTAACTCCTTCAAAGCTTTTCGGTTCATTTTGCAGGCCATGCTGTTTCTACGTCGAGACTTGTGCGTTCCATTTGTAAATTCTAAAATCTGGAAGTACGTGAAGGATTTGGTCGTAATATGAAAATAAAATCAATTTTTATGTAATATTTTTCACCGTCTACATTATTGAGGGCCTTCCCTTTGATCTTTTAAGTTCTCCGTTATTTTTACATAAATTAATTCTTCCCGGACAATTGATGCCTGAGGTTATTTAATTGATAACCAGTGAATTATTATTCTAAGCAAGATCTTTGAATTAGATTAGTTGCAGCAGAGGATGGCATTACCGATTGAACGGCCGTTAATCCACGAGTCACAGAAGAAACATTACGCATTAACATAGAGATGAACTCAAATATTTGAATTTAGACCAATCAGCATCAGTCTCAATTCAAATATTTTGAGTTCATCTAGATGTTAATGCGTTATGTTTCTTCTGTGACTCGTGGATTAACGGCCGTTCAATCGGTAATGCCATCCTCTGAGTTGCAGCTTCAGCTTCAGCTTTCATATACCTACTCGTGTAAAAACAGAATTTAAAAGGGTGTAGTTTGACAATTTGTACAGTACCTGAAGTAAATTATGTCAAGTAGGTACTTAAATGAAAATCTTTGCTTATATTCACACACTTAAGTTAGAGTTAATCAACGAAATATAAGTATGTGGGTCAATTGCCTCGGTGGGTCGGTGGGAACGTTAATTGAATGTACCTGGAATGATAGTTTCAACCAAACTACATTTGTAACACTTTCATGATAATAAGTTTTCTCCGCGTTGCTGCATAACCGAAATTTATAGGTACACTATCCATTGTCCTCCATGCTTGTCTTTAGCAGTCTTTAGCAAACATAGGTAAAATACAGAACTGACATGAACCTGCCGTGACTCTTGGTTGTCTCCTGCCAAACATTGAAAGCAATGCACGCACAATGTCACACGAGCTACAAATTAATGTGAACCTTAGTAACTGTAGTCAAAATAGTCAAAGTCAAAGAGTCAAAGGATGTAATGTGTATCTGACAGTAGCCACTAGCCTTATAGTAGCATAACTATTACGCAGTTTTCTATCTTCGTTGGCAATGCCACGAGATGTTTGGAACCAGGAAGTTTTACCTGTCCATCATGAGATTTACTTCATTACTTATATAACACAGGTAAGTATATCATAGCCTTAAAAGTCAAATGCATGCCTATATTATAGAACACAAAAGTTTTCCCTAGCATTACTAAATACTTATTTTATTATAGCTAAGGCTGGTACCAACTATAGTGGCAAGCTACGGTCCTAAGTTTCACGAAGGAAATAATAATGTTAGGTACTTTGTCAGTTTGGCTTCTAAAATCCGGGTAGAGCTGAGTAAGGCTTTAAAAAGTCCTATATAGGTAAGTTTATGTGCATTATAGCCTCATTTATGTGGAAAGTTGAGTTTCTGTGTATATCGGGTGACAGGAGGAATTCGGAAAACTAGGTGAACGATTGAAACCCTTTTTGGTTTGGACAACAGCTGTGATTGTTATTGTAACAAGCCTCGTAGCAATCTAACTGCGTTTCACTTGATTTTCAGACAAGTATAAATTCTCAATGTTGATTCTCGACAGCCTAGCAGTCTGCTTGTGTCAGCCGTCACCAGGACAAACCAAAGCCTCCCGTCTCTCCTCACAAAAAACAGTTTCACCTGCTTTTACTTTGCAAACATTCAGCTGATTTGTAAAGCAAACTTCGTGCTTGCCTTAATTTCATTACGCGGCAACTGCCAATATACAGAAAAGAAAGGAAAGAAAGTAAATAATTGGCACACAAAGACACAAGATTCTAACCCACAAATTTAGAGACATAGATGGAAGGATTGGGAACGCACAAAGTGAAGTGCTTCGTTTGTTCAAAAGAAAACCATCATTGTATCGAGCAATATATCTCTAAGTGTTCTTCAATCTTACCAAAAAGCACAAGCCCCAATAAGTTGCTTATTCTATGGTTGTTGGTTGTTAGTGAAAGATAATGACTCCTGGATGAATAGGCATCATAAAGTACCACTGCCAGACCGTTACCATATAAGGTAAGTGCCTACCGCGGCTATATAGGATTTACACGCAACAAAATACTCCGAAATCCAAATCACAATACAATTACGGTCTCCGCGTGTAGAAGGGAAAGTAATTTTCTTCTTGTATGAAAGAAGAAAAGAAAGTTCGGTGAAAGTTGGAGAAATCAAATCACAAATATTTTTTTTTCGTTTTGTGATTGCAATCGTGTAAGTTAAGGATCAATCATAGAAAGCTGCTTTAGTATTTCAAGGGAACCTGAGACAGTTTCATCTTATACTCAAGCATCCAGTTTCATTTTCTTTACCTCCCTTAGTGAATATAATTTTCTCCCAGATTTTGTCAATACAGTTTCATTTTTCGATAACTTTTATATTAGTATTCATAGACCATTTCGTTCTATATACGTGAGTGGAGGATTTATTATCAACATTATATAGTGTTTGTTGTGAGTGACCTTTCGTTCTACTTATTCTTTAACAGTCCTGTACAGATACAAATATTCATATTTATTTGTTTGTTATGGATCCAATCATATCTGTGTTTATATCATGTATACCGTAAAATTCTATTCTTCCTACTTTGATTAACTTTCTATTTGTGGAAGATCAATTACATCATGATTTAGTTATATCCAAACCTTCATTACATTTTTGCATGTCAAATTCTAATAACATAAATTAATCCACATGGGTAAAGTGAGTACAGCCATTAAAGAGGCACTAAAATAGTAGACACTACCTCCATTAATAAATGGTCAGCGTATATAAAGGCAAACGCAAAAAGGAATAATAGTATTATTAAGACATTATTATTCCAGACTTGTGTTACAAGATGTGGAGAAAAGTAGGTTATTGTACAGAGAATAAACCAATTTCACAAAGATTGACAAAAATTAATGTACCGTTGTCAATATTATCTACGTGGAAATAGTATCATTAGTCCTAAAGAAGGTTAATAAAAGTCATACAGTAATTTATAGACCTTTCCATGAAAGTTGTAGTAATGATGAATCCTACATACTACTATATATACCTTGTACAGCAAAAATAATTAGACAAAATTAAGTTCAATTAGGTTATGTATGTATAATATTATGTACATTAGAATGAAATTAATGACTCAAATTGCAGAATTGACCTACTTACTTAACCTGCAGATCTACCTATAAATGAAATGTTCAGTTTTCATCTACAGACCTGAACATAATTATGCATAATATTCTAGCAATATACAAAACTACAACAATCTTAAATATACCAATACAAAAAGTATAACCAATAATTAAGATTATTAAAGATTATCTAGGATTAACTACATTGTTGATGTTTGTGCAACGAATTCGGAGAAAATAATAAGCAGAAAATATTACCACAATAAATCTAATCAGTGTATAATGAAAGATACACATAGCTATCTATAGGATATTATTATCTGTAAATAGCTATGAATATTTAATATTTGTTTGAGTTAAACCTGTTAAACTCAAAATGTGGACTGCAAGTTAAAGAAAGATAAAAAATAACTTAAAGAATTTGTAGAACCAGAAATATAATAAATATGTCTGTAAAAATGATTTTCCATACTGAGGTATAGTATGATTGAGCAATAAAATTTGAATTATTTTACCTAATTCGACAATTGAGCATAAAAGGAGTAAATCTGTTGAAACAAAGTTACCTAAACAGAATGAAGTCAAAATTGTAGTATACAGTAGTAGAAAAGAACAGAATTTTGTGTACTGTGTTTATATGTATGTGTACAGTTTGAGTGCACTAATGTTTTAATGTTTTGTGCAGGCGTATTAGTAGAAGTATGGAAGGGTAGTCTCACGTGTGTGTGTCTGTGTGTAGGCTGGATGGTAGAGGCAGCAAATAAAAATGCCTGTGAAAGGGAAAAGAAGTCAAAGTAGACGTTGAACAAATGTAAAGCATTTATGTTTAATGTGGAATGTATTATTTCATTTGGTTGTCGTAGCTGAGTGAAGGGAATTGAATGGTGGAAGAAAGCCGAGTGGTTGGGCATATAATAATAGAGAGGAATATTGATTGCTGGTAATCAAGATGAATATGGGTCGACCGCTGCCTCTGCCACCAATATTACAACCTGAAAAGTCTTTAGCTTCTCCGGCTACAAAAACAGTAGAAGCAACACCGAGACGGACAGAACAGTTCCAGTCCGAGACGGTACGACTTATCGACAACTTGGTCAGCTCCTCTCCGCTCTTTTATACCACAGGCTGTGCATCAACGCTGTCATCCAGGGCTTTCGAACAACTCGGCTCTCCGTCCATTTTAAAACCAAATTTCAGAGATTTGACCGGCTGCACTCGTTTGTGAGTTTTCTTTAACTTTCTTCTTCCTTAATGTACCTTCACATACACATACACATTATTGTATTCCTCAGAGCACTACTATTTACACAGCACCATCATCTAAAAACTTTTCTGCACATTGTCTAAAACTTTCGCAGTTTTTCTTGTCTGAAACTGCAACTTTTCACAACTGATTCTCGTTAATCATGCATGATACACAAAGTAATTATATACCTGGGTAAATAGGCATGGTTAATTAGTGTACAAAGAACTATTATCATTTTTTGGGGTTCAATAAGATAAGTTAAGCTAATTGTGATTTATTCTTGTCTCAGATATTAAATTGTGATATACTAGTAGCTATGTATGTCCATATAAAAACTCTCAAACTAAAACTTTCGCAGAATCACACCTAACTGTAGTAGTGAAAACTGCATGTTTAGGTTAAGGAGAGATAAGTTTTCGTTATTTTGTACGCGTGCATTGCATGAAAGTTTCTCTATACAATGAAATTGTATATGGAAGTACAAGTATAAAGAAATTTTGAGAAATTTGTAACTTGAAACTGTTAGCTTTGCATTTACTTTTCGTAATCAAAATACTGTGATTTTAAATGTAATTTAACTTTCACTTATCAAACAGTGTATAATACCACACCAGTGACATAATATGATGTAACTCTAACATGAGTCAGTGAGCGGTTTTGCAATTAGTTATTAAATAGACAGGCTCACTCAGTCTCATAATCATCGGTTGAAGTAGATAATGTATTTTGTTACAAGCCAATAATTTATGGTTTAGGTAACTAAATGAATTATTTGAGTGAACGCTTCGAACTTACAACCAATCCCAGTGGACTGATGAGTAAGTCGTCGTGAGTACTAATCATTAGCATATAGAGTCCTGTCTTTCGTTTTATTATTGTTATGGTGCAATCTGGAAAGGTGAAAGGTTCTTCCGAAACTGTCATGCACCTCTAGCTCTGGTTAGTATGGTATATAATATTATGCCTATTGCCTACCTATAGTTACCTACGTAAACGTGAGTACGTGCTTAAAATACACTTTAGTTGATTAAAATGAATTTATATAAGCAATAAGTTGGTTAGGGATATTATTGTAAATAAGAGTATGTCATTACTACAATACTAGCCTGGGTATCGTAAGTTATAACGAAATACTAAGCTATTCTCTATGAAGTGTACTTTTGTTGGATTCATTAATGAAAATTGTTTTCTTATAATATTGCTATTATAGACAGGTACTATATAGGTATACTGATTTTACTGATGTATTAATATTGAATACTGCATGAAAAAATACAATTTGCCAGCGCTTAAAGATTTAACTGCCCTGTCCACTAACAAACTTGATAATCTAACTATGTATTCCATTTGCCATTTACAATAAGATTAAATGAAATACACAGATATTGTATGTATGAAAGTATACATGTGCAGGGTCGGGTGCGTGTGGTGTTAATTTCTGTTTCTACATTACATAATCCAATTCAATGGTGGTGTTCTATCAAATGAACTTTTCCGATGTAAAATGCACAAACCTTAGCAATTAACTATTTTGTGAGCAAGTAAATAAGAACAGAATATGATACAGATTTACTGTAATTGTCAATTTAGAACACTTTCACGTTTAATGCCAAATGTGGCATCGTCCATCTCAAGTTATTGGTCTATAAAGTAAACGGTAATGCAAAAATTAAATAGTATGTACTATGTATATGTATCTGTATGTACTGTCTTATATACGCCTACAGAAAACTTCATTATTGCACAGTAAACCTATTATTGTTTTAAATGCTCTTACGATGCTGAAAATCCTCGTAAGAAATACAAATAGTAGTTGCAGCTTGCAATAGTTGCAGGTGTCATTTTGGTGTTTCATTTGGTAATATATAGTAGTATAGTTAGTTAGTAAAGGTGTATTCAGTTAAATATATTTCTCTTATACATGCTACATTCGCATGTATTGTCACTCACCCGTGTCGTATATAATGCAGATGCAGCTACGTGCTTTGTGTTTACCAATTACTATCGAAATTTAAATAGGGCTGTCAAACAATATTTACATGCAAATTGGGCAAATGCATGCAGTAAAATTGCACGCAAATACAAATATAGCTTTGCAAAAAGCAAATAAAAGTATCGAAAGTAATTTGCAATTGCAACAATTGAGCAAATTAATTTCACACACATTTATATGTATCAAGTTACAATTCGACTGACAATCAAGTTACAATATTCTCTGGCGTAGTCAGTAACTTTTATTACAAAAGTATTCACAATTTGCATCTGGTACGACAGGCTAGGCAAATTTATCCTATAAGTCGGTTTAGATTGCAACCAATTTTTGGATCCCTGCCTGGCTTGCATGGTTTGATGTGAGTTTATTTATTTATTTATTTATTCAAGAGATATTACCCTCCAAAGAGGTTGTCACAATATCCACGCACTTACTTACGTTGTGAATTCAACTGCATTTATGGGTCAATGAGGTGCAAACATTTCAGTCTAAGTCTTTGTAGCTTTGTACATAATATTTGGCTACAACCAATACATTTATTTTATTAAATGGAAGTTATTTGCTGACTGAGTCTATAAGGACGCTGTGAGCAAATACTTCTATGCATGCCCTACAAATCACCTCTACTAAAGTGAGCTCTTGAGAACTCACTTGCAAAAGTGTGCTGCATTTCTTCACTTCGCAATGCTTCTGTTGTGTCGCATTCCAGATCATTCACTCACATATACGTCTTACCATTTGCAATCTCAAGTACTAACCTAAGTAGACTAACTAAGTACCTACTGTTCACACGTTTCGATACATATTTCTGTGAATGTAAGTAGGTAGTCTGTGTAGACTCGTTAGGTAGGTATGCTTCTTCCATGCAATTTTTACTTTTCCATGCAACTCCGTTTTGGATAGGTTTGAAGGAGATTTCCAACCAAATCGTTATAAAAAGTTGCAGTAAAAAGTAAAAACTTATCAAGTAGTTTGTATGTAGTGGCAGTTGCATTAAAGTTGAAACCTATATGTAAGTAATTGTTCTCTCTTAGTCTTAATTAACTTTGCAATGGTTTTTTCCGGAACCCCCCGAAATGCAAACAAAAGTATTAGTACAAGAGGTATAGGTGTAGCAGATTACAAAAATTATGGCTATTAGTATTTATTTACTTACGTATCTTATAAATTCACCTAAGTGTATATCGATAGTGATTTCCGGATCATTCTAATTACTTACGTACTTTATCCTGACATTTGGCATACATATACGGTTAAACGCATATTATGGTAAACTGTTAACCGAAAAATCCACAAAAATATAACGAATGTATACTAATACCAAAATATTTGTAGTTGTGAGGAATCTTGGGTCAGGTAGATATACAGGTAATGAGTATAGTACTCATGGAGTACTTTTATAGGAAAGTTGTATTTTTAGGATGAAAGATACAGCAAGGGAAATAATAGCTAAAGACTTAAGGATTTTATTGTAACCTGCATGGATCGCTATATCTATACAAAGACAATAATAATGTTTAGCAATCATTCACATTCTTTCTGTTACTGACTGAATGGACTAATTCCTATTTTGTTTTTTAGAACAACCAGCCTGTCTCAAAGCTCGTACCGAACGTTGCCACAATTAGTGAATAAGAAAAATCCGTCTACGATGGGAAAATCTTCGCAGCAAAGTAGCCGGTAAACACTGCAACAATATTTACCTAAATGTAATGTAAGAATGTATTTGGCCAACATGCACACACGTGAGTTTTGTACATGCTGTACGTTTGGGCATGGCATATGGCGGATAGATTACCATTACCTACTCTTACCTTGCAACACTATGCGGATAATAATGGATATTGAAAAATTGCAGACTTATACTAAAGGTTTGACATTGTTTTGGGCTTAGGAATCGGGAACGGGAAAAGGTTCTTGCACCAATGCCAATCAGAGTAAATGCAAAAATTCGCCAAATCTATTCACACATCGCTCCTGCTGGTTCACCAATTACACCTTCTGCGACAATATCCCGCACGACTCAAACTGAGACTGAATATTTCCTTACTCCTAAAGCTACAACCGATATTATTACTAAAACTAGCACACGGGAAAGCCAAATCCGACAGGCTAATCAAGTAGCTTCTGCTAGTCACAGCGGTAGTAATAACAATAACACGGTGGATGCGTGTACTTCACCCATAAATTCTCCCAGCTCCCGAAGCTCTTCTGCTTTGCCACCACTTTCTTTTACTCCCAACTACATTAGAAAATTGGAGGATTTGGAGAAAATCACAGGACATATTATCATTCAGAGATTTTTTACAAGGACTGATGACGCTTTTGGCTCATGGATCGAAAAACAACTTACATTGACACAGAAAACGGTCGGAGTTGATACCGCCGATATTCATGAAGACGACCAGGTTGATTGTAATGAGGACACTACTAGTTTAAGCATAGAAGAGAAATCCGAGCCGAAATTGAGTTCAGAATGCATAGTACAAGAGAATATTATGACTGAGTATATTGCTAATGATGAAGATAATGCTGATACAGACAGTATTAATAAAGGAAATGGAGAAAATGTTAACGAAGAAAATCAAATTGAAGAAGAAATTGCCGAAGAGCACGAAAGCCATGATTCTCGTATATGTTCCTTGGATGATTGCGTGCACTGCGAATGCTTCAAAAATGAAAATGCTGGTGACGATGGAGAGAAAATAATTATTGGTCCTCGCTCATCCACTCCAATCAATGAATTAGACCCAATTGAAGAAGACATTATTTCTCAGTGTGTTGTTCTGGAGTTGAAACGAGCTTTAGAAAAAGATTCACAGGAAGTGGATGGGACTGAACTGACTGAATCTGCAGAGCCAGAGCCGAATGCTGACCTCGCGGAGACTACCGTTGGTTCAGAGGTACTCATTATTCTTGAGGAAGAAGTGAACGACTCCATTACACAGGATGAAGGGGTTGGTGATGATGAAACGATTGACCCAAAGGAAATCTTGGAGGACGATAATACGGAGGAAGTTGTAGCAACTGTTGAAAATAGTAAAGAAGAGGTTGAAAGCTCTAGCAAGACGCTAGAATTAGAAAAAAATGAAGCATGTAATGACGAGAGTCCACCGGAAATTATTGTATCCAATTTGTTATGTGGAATTCAAGAAGAAAATTCTGTAGAAGAGTGTGTTGAAGAAACGGAGAAAGGCCTTGAGTCGGAGGAAACAAAAGTGGACTCCGTGGAAAGTGAAATCGCAAATGCAACCGTTGAAACCATTAAAAACGTTGATGCTGAATCAGGTTGCGACGACCTTACTGACACGGAAGTTTCTAAGTCCAAAGTAGCAGACTATTTAGCAGATCTTGGAGAAATTCCTGAGGGATGTAAAGAAAACTTCGAAGAAGTGGTTTACCCCGAAGGTGAGCCAAAGCCAAGCGAATTGATAGCTGAGAATAAAGCAGCAGAAGGTGAAACAGGTGAGTCTTTAGAGCAAGACGGAGAATCGGTAGTTCCAAGGCTAAAGAGAAGTACTTCTATCGACAGTTGTTTAGGTACAGAATCCAGTGGCGAGACTCGGAATATATTAAACGATTCAAGTAGCAGTAGACTGGGGGACTCTGCACGTTTTGAGCACGAAATGATATGCTGGCCAAGTCTAACTGATATGATTCCTAATACCCATACTGTAAAATCCCTAGATGAAATTATCCAAGAAAATTGTCCAGAACTTATAAATATGAATCCCTTATTGAAACAAAGAAAGTCCTGGGAGGAACAAGAAAGCCAAAGTCAAGAACAAGAGATTACCATTATATGTAGCACCACGGTAGCAACTACCACTAATGCAAAACGCAACGAAGATATAAGTGAAAGTTCTGGAGAAGGGGAACTGCCTCAAACTCAGCGAGAAAGCGAATCGGATCGTGGAACGGAAACAGAGTCTGATATCAACAGTGAGAATTACCACGCCAGATCTGAAGCCGAAAGTTCAGTTCTGCAAGAAGACGAGGAAGATGATGATGAAGTGCAAAGCCAAGAGGATAAATTCGAATCCATAATTTCGAGCCACATCAAAGGAAGATACATCAGAGGACAAAAAAGAAATATTAGTACACAAACTGGGAAGTCGATGGATTCTTCGCGTTCAACAACAGCATCCACGGGATCATCATTTGATTTAGAGGTTGTGTCCAAATCCAAAAGATTCACTACCTGTGCAACACAGTTGTCTTCAGGAAATAGTGATCATGCTACTACCACAGACCGAAGACGTTCTTATTTACCATCAGGGACAAGTTCTTTGAATTTATTAAATATGAAATTCACTGTTGGTAAAGAATTCGAGTCGGAAGTGAGTATTTGTGTTCCTGCAAAGTCGTCTCATGGACATGGCGGAGACATGAAAAGCTTAATGGCACGTAGAATTGAAAAATCTCATCACCAGCAATCATCAAATCAACCACATCAACCACATCAAATCTTGCCCCAAGTTGTCGATGGTAGAAACACAAATAACTCTGGAATAAGTGGAAGGCAAAGAGAAAGCAGCGTCTCTCAGGCAGAATTGAATAATCTTTGGAAGGATGTGAAAACGAGAATGGACAACAAAGTTAGAAAGGGAACTAAGGAACCTGGATTGCAGATAGTGGGAAGTGGTTTGCGAGCAACAGACAGCCTGGGAGCCTTAGCTGTCGCAAACAATTCGTCAGGTGGTGGTTTCAGCGCATCTAATTCTACAGGGGCAAATGACGAGAAAATAAAACGATCTTTACAGAGGCTGAAAAAGATTTTAGATACTTGATTGTCTCTATATTGTAAATTTTCACTTTAAATTGGTTATTAAAATATGAATACCTAGTACTTACATTGCATAATATAAATTCCAAAACTATCAAAAATTATTTATTCTAGTCTAAACTGAATAAGGGAAAACATATACATATAAATCACGTAAGCACCTTGGGTTGAATTCGTAATTATTACCAAGTGTAAAAGCATGAGGCAGTACCAAGCATACCTTACCAACAATCAAAAAGTGTCTGATCAAAACCAGTACATTATGTATACCTATTAGTTTGGTCCCCCAAGGAGTACCTAAATACATAGTATAGTGCATAATACATGCAGTAATAATTAGATATACCTTCCGCACCGTTTTATCTTCGATTCGCTACAGGTAAAGTACATAGTGAACACATTGTTGGGCAAAATGCAGTAGGTAATTTTTAGTAACTACATAGAATAAACCTAGAAGCATTGTATAGAAAGAAAAATAAAAGTTCATACATTACATAATATTTGTGGTATATTATATGTATAAGCGATAGTAATAAAAGAGTATAGTTAGTAAAAGGACTGCAATTGTAGAATCGTACAGATAAAAAGTCTTACACACAAAAGTTACCTATGCCCATTAGTTGTGAAATGAATCTTTGAATAGAAATATTTGAGGATATTTATTATTTCGTACTTTATCAAAGATTTGATGCATTCTGATTATTTCTGATTTGCATAGAAGCACAGTAGCAGTGATAATTCAAATAAGAAACATCAAGTATTTTCTTCAAGTAACATACATAACGCACAGTGAATAAATGATATAAATATTAACATTTAACAGATAACAATAATACATTTAGATATTTTGTACACTCGGCTTTCATTGTTAATATTTTAAACAATAATAAATATGCATGGTTGTCACCCTTTAGTTTCAAGTGGTATGCAATATGGACTTCGCATAAAGTGGTAGAGTCTATAGGGACTGTGCACAAGAAAATCAGTTTGGACTATTCATGTTATAGCTCCCACTCCCAATTTCCCAAAAGCTTCTCTCCTCGATTGTGCGAGAACGAATTTTTTTACAGGCTTGGG